>JAOXNZ010000105.1:21482191-21504989 GCA_028566095.1 Kryptolebias brasiliensis
AATAGACAAACTAGAAATAGCACATTAGAATATGAAATTAAGAAGTACACAAAAAATTGTGCAAAGTGTTCAGAACTAAAAGAAATATTTTGTGCCTGTGATGACAGGACCAATTTTAAAGATTAGGTACAAGTAAAAGTTATAGTGAAATGATTGTATAAGTGAATTATGTCTTGCCTTTTGAGGAACAGCAGTCACAGACTTCCTCCTCCTCTTCCTTCATTTTTCCTTTTCCATTCTACAGGATACACCTTAAAGGCTACAGTGGAACGGCAGGCAAAATAAGCAGCATTGGGCAGCCAGGAAGTGGTTTTAGTACAAAGGACGCAGACAATGACAAATGTGTTTGCAAATGCTCACAACTGACAACAGGAGGTAAGAACCCCCCTTTTTAAGTTACTTAAGCTTTTGAACAATTCTGCTAGTCGAAATCGTACAGTTTTTGTTAATTAGTGTTAAGCAGTTGCTCTGGGGAAAAAAAGTCCCACTTGGCACTTGCCCCAAAAATCTTCAAGGACATTTTAAGAACTGCTGTGTTTAAGTCAAAAGAGCACAATTAGCTGAGACTTAATCACTGATCAGCTCAATGGGGAATTCAGCACTGACAATAGCTGACATTATAAGCCTGGGAACAGAGCTTTTTACAGGATATGAACCAGAACCTTAAATTTTAACACAAAAAACGAAAAAGTATAATAGAAACACACTGATCAAAACCATGACTAATAAATACAGCTTTAAGGTGAACTCCACCAATTTGAACCAAAGTATCAGTTCAGTTCAGATTCATTCAAGTCCCAAAGGGCAATTATTGTTACAGGAAGTATATAAAACATACATACAAAAAACATACAATCAAAGGACAATTTAATGTGCTAAAACAACATTAAATATAAATCCAAACATGATAGGAAAAATACCAGCAGTGTATATCAACATCAACCAACAGTAACTACTAACATCAATATCTTATATGGAATAAATAATAAAAATCAGCCAATCAACCCCAACAATCAAAATGCAACTCCTCCTTGTCCTGCATTAAAAAGAGAAATTGCTAAAGGGACGAAAGAGTGTTTGTACTCGTTGCTTTTCGTATAGGGAAGTCTGAGCCGAAGGTCAGAAGGCAGAAACTGGAACTCAGCGTGTAAAGAGTGAGAGCTGTCAGCAAGAATGGCACTAGTTTTCCTGATGATCTGTCTATTGAACAGATCTGTAAGTGTGCATTGCTCAACTCCTAGGATCTTATTACTTGTATGTATTACTCTGCTAAGTGCATTTTTTGACCTAATGTTAAGGTTACCAAACCAGCAGAGGAGAGAAAAAGTCAGCAGTCAGATTTAATATATGATTTATAGAATAAGATCATCATTGACTTATTAATCTGAAACTTTGAAAGTTTTCTTAGACAAAACAATTGTTGTTGGCCATTTTTTTGCAAATTCTCTGAATGACCAGTAAATTTTAATTTATTATTCAAAATAGTCCGAAGACATTTGTAATTTTCTACTGTCTCTACTGACTGGCCTTTAATTACTGTTGTTTGATTTGTGTTATAGGGATTCTGTCTAAAATCAATGCACATGTCCTTGGTTTTCTGTATATATAATAGGAGAAAAGCATTATCACACCAGTCTACAAATTCATCGACCACGGGACCATGGGCATATTCATCATCATGCAGGAGGCTGACTATTTCTGAATCCTCTGCAAATTTTAAAATTAACCTGTTATCATGCCGACTGCAACAATCATCCGTATACAGAATACAGAGGAGAGGAGAGAGAACGCTGCCTTGGGGAGACCCAGTGGATAATGACATCTCTCTTGACATGCATCTAATCAGCCTCACTCTGTGTTCTCTGCCCACCACATAGAAATCTAAATGAAAGTTGTTAAGGAGTTTGTCAACCAGAATATGTGGCTGAATTGTGTTGAAAGCCAACGAGAAATCTACAAATAGCAGCTCTTGGTTTTTATTACCCTCAAGATGTTTAAAAATGCAGTTTAGTAATGTGGCAGTGGCATCCTCAACTCTACGACCGGCCCTATGGGCTCAAGTAGGTTATCTTCTATCCAGCTGTAAGATGAAATGCTTCTTTAAACCTTTTTTACAAAACATAAACGCACACAAAATACTTTGTAAATTCTAATTTTGTGATGTGGAGAAATGGGGGGAACTTTAATTTGTTTTATACATATTTAATAAATTTAAATACAGTTTTTTTCTTCCTGATCAAGCAAAAGTTTATCAGCAGTGAGAAAAGTACTTAATGTAAAAAAAAACAAAAAAAAAACTAACTCACAACCTTGTGTTAGACTCAGCTGTCCATATTATGTTTTTATGACAATAACTTTACAATGAGTTTATTTTGACCTTTCAGGCTGGTGGTTTGATGCTTGTGGTCCATCCAATCTGAACGGGATTTACTACCAAAATGGGCAGAACTCCAATCGCTTCAATGGAATCAAATGGTACTACTGGAAAGGCTCGGGCTACTCGCTGAAGTCGACTACAATGATGATCAGACCGACAGACTTCTCAGGCTCACTTTGACACGACTCTTCAATTAAACAAAATGGGAAAGAAATTCTGCTCAACAAGCGCCACCACCAAAAAATAAACCTTCTTGAGGGAGCCAAAGCAGTTCATAAAAATGTTTGTTTTATATATATATCTATAGATAGCTATATATCTATATATATAGCTGTTAATATTTAAGTATTTAATTGTTTGTATGGGTTTGTGCAGAAACAAGAAGGCATAAAGACACTTTAGGTATAGTAATTAAATTCTATTAACATATTAGATGAGTAAATTTGAATAACTTATTGTAAGTTCATAAAAACATTTAACACAATTTATGCACCAAATGAACTATTATTAAAATAGCAGCTGATGTTATTGTATAGATAGATGATGGTACAAGATAATGATAAATAAGTAAATATGGGTTAGCGTTTGTTTTTTTGCTTGTTTGATAAATGTTTTGAATGAAAAAGCCACAAAAATGTTTCATTTAAGAATCTTTGTTTCGTTCCGCAGAATGTATGTACATTTGTTGTTTAAGTTATATGTACATTTTAAGGCCAATATTTAACTTTATGGGGGACATCAGTGCGATTCTGAGCTACTTAACATCACTGCACAAAAATTCTGAGGATTTATTTCAATATTTTCTGCTTTAACTTTTTGAATTCTGGTTTCACAATTGTTAGACTTCAATGGTTTAGGAGCTTTTCTGTTTCTGAAGTTAAATATCATCAACCACAGTAAGTTTGCAATACAGTTTGCAGCATTAATTACTAACATTTTAGACTACTACATTTAATTTGCATTTTCTTCTAGTGTAAACACAATAAAATTTTAAGTGCTCCAAATACATACTTGTTTCTTTTTTTATCAATTAAAATGTTAAAGAAACAGTATTTGAACAAATGTACATAATAGAGTAACCATGTGGATATACCACCTAACAAATGAAAGTATGCGTTAATTTAAAGTTGGTTTATGGTGCATTGTTAGACTGATGCAGAACATAAACCCTTTTAGTGTGCAATAAACATGTCGATGGATAAATCCTGCATTTTAAATCAAACTAAGGTTTTACTGAAAATTCTGCAGTCAAAACAAATTTTTTCCAGCAATATGACTAAGCATCAGTGAGGGTACTATGGAGGGATCTAAACTTAAGTATTTAGAGTGTGAACTTTTCAAATTAGATCTTAAAGAAGTGAATAAAAAGCCACAAATGTATATAAAGAAGCCATTTTGGTGCGATTTTTGCTTTGTTTGTCACACTTAGGTGTCAATACATTAAGGGCGAGCATAAAGGTTTATAGCTGTGGAGTAAATTGGTTCTTACTTGAAAAGGGATGGTAACTTTAACCTTAATGAATAAATGAAAATGGATGAAATTGCAAATAACCCATTTTTTATAAAGGTCAATAAAAGCAATCATTCTATGCACCATTTGAAAACATACTTTAAAGTGAATATATTAATGAAATTTACTTATAGTATGTTTCATGAGTATTCCTACTAGTGCCATTTTTTTTACCACTTGGCTATTACCAGTACTTACCTGTGCTGCAGGAAACTGATCTGAAAGTTCATATGGTTCCTCTGGAATCCACTGCCGTTGCTCCACACACCAGAGAATCTGCTCAAGAACACAAAATCAAAACAAGACTTGGTATTTCATATGTTTAACACATCTCTGTCCCTCCCTTTAAATTAATGTGTGTGAAGAGGTTTAAACATGCACAACAGCTATACCCATTCAAAAGAGAGGATCCAGCAGCCACGTGCTATGCCCAACAGGATGTTGAGAGTCCGTCTGTGTCCCCCAGACACTACGTGAGTTGTGCTCTCACACACTCGGTCGACAATTGAAAAACCACCCAGTGCTTTCACCACCTGAACCACAGTGTGCTGCTTCCTACAAAAGGTGGACAAGATAAAAAAAAATACAAATAACACCCAATACAAATACTTGCAAAGTTCATCTTTACCAGTTAATGTAGTGAAATTATTGCATATGAAGTTTAAAACGTTAATCTTATGATAAACTTACTCAGTAGGCATGCTTGTCATGACCAGTGTTCTCATTGCCTGAAACAAAGACCATTGCAAAAAAAAATTATCAGAGCTATAAAACCTTTAAAAATAACTGGATATATGGATACGGAAATAAAAACAAACATCAGTGAGAATAAAGAGCATCCTGAACAATCAGAACTGTAAATCTGTACCCTGCTGACTGCAGCCCATCCAACCACATACTTTGGCCCTCTTACAGAAAGCTGTCATCAACACAAACACCTCAGCGACAGTTGCAAACAGGACCACCAAGCCCTTTTCCTGCCAACGCTCTGATATCTGGTCTACCAGCTGGAAGTCAGAGGTTAAGGCCTGCTAAGCACAAACAGTCCAAGAGCCACACCTTCGCCTGTCGAATATCACATTATTCCTGACATAGCAAGTTCAGAAGTCACTGACTTTATAACACTGATAACATTAGTGCGGAACTATTGCTTCTTGATTGGTTGTTCAACCACACTTTTTCCTCCAAGGAAAATCAGTTTCAGTTTGTAAATGAGCCAAAGAAAAGATATTTGTTGTTAATACTCCATGGTTGTTAGAAAGAGGGAGGATAGGAGGATGCTCAGTTTGAGATCTTTCCAATGGAAATAACACAAAATATACACAACAGCTATTCCTCAAAAGTGACTTTGGATTACTTACAGCCTGGACGTGTTCTGGCAGCTGCACAAGAGAATGAGCTGCACATAATGAGTCTGTGTGACAAGAAGCTGGTGTGAAATGCGGCACTGCCTTTGAGGACAAACACAAATGAAGGAAATTCTTCACAGTATGACTGGGTCTCCTTTGTGGCTACAAGTACGTGCATGCTGAAAAAGACACTTTTTAGACAATAAAGGAAAAACGTCAGTCTTTAATGTCTGCAATCAAGAAGTGTTATAAGATCCAAAAAGCAGTTTAAGGAATATATTCATACCTCCTTATAACAACGAATGCTTTATACTGATAAATATTGACATTGAGAGAACAAAGAGCACATTAAAATAAGGGGTGCACAATGTATCAAAGATGTATTGTCATTGCAATATCAGTGAACCCAAAATCGATATCGCAAAGGACTGCAATAAACCCTATATTATATTTCATGTGCCATGCATCCATATTCTGCATGTTAATAATATATATTTGGTCAATTCAACAGCCTCACTGGCCTTGATGCCCAGACCTGATTCAGATGATAGTGATGACAGTAGAAAAAGTGAGGAAAATGTGGATTTATTGCAATTGATATTGTCATCGCAATATTAAACAATATTGTACATCGCAAGTTGTTCTAATATTGCACAGTCCTAATTAAAATGTTCAGGCGTTTTAAATAATGTTTTTTAAGTGGAGCTAAATATTTCCAAACTTAGTGCTTCAAATACTCCCTTTAATATCCTAAATATGATCTTTAAAAGAGTTGCATTATTTCAATATACCTGGGACAAGTATCAAATGAGAGATTAAACATCTTTAAGAGACAAGAAATGAAGCCCAGTTCTGTCCTGTTCAAGAATTCAGGGAAACTGTGACCTAAATATGTGCTAATCCCATCCATCTATTGTTTGTCTGCTGCTCTTTTATGGTTGGGTCATGGAAGCAACACGTCCAGGATAAAAAGCCAGACATCTCTCTCCCCAGCAACACCCTCCAGCTCCCACTGTGCGCTCCAAGGTGTTTCCAGGGCAAAGAGGATAAATGATCCCTCCAGCAAGTTCTGAGTCTGCTCCAGGATCTCCTCCCAGGGGGACGTGCCTGGAAAACCTCCAGAGGAGATGACCAGGAGGCATCCTAATCAGATGCCAGAACCACCTCAGCTGACTCCTTTCAATGAGGAGGAGCAGCGGCTCTCTTCTGAGTTCCACCCAGATGACAAAGATCCTCACTTTATCTTTAAGGCTGAGTCCAGCAACCCTATGGAGAAAACTGATTTCAGCCGCTTGTATCCAGGATGTTGTCCTTTTGGTATGATCCATACCTCAAACCACAGGTGAAAATTGGAACATAGACAGGCCGGTAAATTAAGAGCTTTGCCTTTCTGCCCAGCTCTTTTGTTCATCACAACCCTGAGCAATGGCCTTATTACTGCGGATGAGGCCCCAATTATCTGATCCACCTCCCACTCTATCCTACCATCACTTGTGAACAAGATGCCCAGATACTTAAACTCCTCCGCTTGGGGCAGAGACTGAATCCCAACTCAGAGAGAACATTCCACCTTTTTCCAGATGTGAATCATGACCTCAGACTTAGAGGAGCTGACTCTTATCGCACCTGTTTCACACTAAGCTACAAATCGCACTGGTGCACGCTAAAAGTCATTGTCTGAGGAGACCAACAGAACCACATCATCTGCAAAATGCAGAGACAAGATGCCCGAGGTTCCTGAATATCATGGTTTAGCAATTTATTTGAAGTTTAGAGTCCTGATTTATCTAAAGAACAGGGATCCATTAAAGTCTGATCTTCACATGTGTTTGTTGTCGTTTATATTGCAACAAGAATAACATTTACTGAAGATTTTAAAAAGGTATTAATGCTTATCAAGATGCAAAAAGGTTATAAGCTATTTCTAAAGATCCATCAATCAAACAAGCTGTACGAAAGGAAAATACTCAAGACCCTTTCTCGACATCCCTTGAAGTAGTTAACTTACATACACTTCTAAGAGAGTGTTGATTTGTCTAATACTGGCAACATCAAATTACATTTCCAGATTTTTTTCATTCCACTGTTCATTTATTATAAACTACAAATTCAACTTAGAAGGTAAACAAGACAGGTTATTACAGGCAGTTGTTTATTCTAATACTACCTGAATTAGATCACCAATCCCCAGTTATGGTTCAACAGAATTAAAGAAACTACAAGCAACAATCAAGTTAATAAAAAAGTTTCAAAGGGGGATGTGACATAACGTTTGTCTTTATTCAGCAACAGCTTGTTGAGGTTACCAGCGCAACGAAAACAGTGCTGCAGGTGCATTTCACAAGCAAGGAAGTTACGCTACTATCACACAGCCAAAACACAGGAAACCCTACGGACCAGACAGAGCGCTGCGTACGTACGCATCCAACACATCCAGCCGTGGAAGTATGTATGACCTTAAAGAGGAAATCCTTACAAAAGAATTTAAGAAAACACAGCTGATGTTTTGCCTGCATCTTAAACATCCTATAGTACAGAAATGTACTTTTTTTTTTTAAAACTGCATTCCCTCTAATGCACATCTAGGATGAGAGAAAATAACTCTGGTGGAATGGAAATATAGGAAAAAACAATCAACATGTCAGAATATCTATTTATTTATTAGGTAAGAAATAAAGATTAGAAAAAAACTACAGAACTTCAATATCTTGTTTGTGCAATTTTGACAATATTGTAAATTCAACATTCAGCACCCTCCACAGCATTAAGAGCAGATATTGGCAAGAAATACAATCAATTACAATTTCTTACACTACACCACATAAACAATGGAATTAGGTTTAGTTAAACAATGAGAAAGTAGCACTACATCTCTTTACCTTTGTTTTCTTAACCATTTTCTGAGGACTCAAGTTGTCATTGTGATTTCCCTCAGCGTCGGAGGGGATCTCTGTGAAAGCAGCTGCAACCAAACATTCATTTCCTCCACCTACGTATGAAAACAAGATAAACAATTTAAAATAGGTGGTGGGAGTGTCGCTCAAGCGATCATACAGCTGTGGCTGTTTTATTTATTTCTAGCACTATTACGTACAACTGTACACTGAAAGTCTAAACTAAATAACTGTAGGGTTATTTATCAGCCACCCAATGCATCCAGGCTAACAAAAAAAACTTCACTTCTAAAACAAATTCAGACAAATCCTTATTTTCAAAAAAGATTACAATGACACAAAGGCAGAGAATCAGGACTAATGATGTTTAAGGTAAACCTCTTTGACAATTTAATTACATTAACAATATTTTAAAATATCAGCTTAGACCTTTGGTTTAACTCTTTGACAGATAAAGTCTGAGAGGGTCAGACCATTAGTATGGTTTCCATCCACGCTGTCAAACTTTATTCTGTTTAGGGTCCATTGGACTTTTTACCAGTTGCCATGTGGTGAGAGGCAGAGTACATCGTTGAAACATTCCCAGTATGTCTGTGGGCTAAGACAGAGACAGACCACCATGCACGCTCACACTCTGGTTACTTTTTTTGATTAACTAAAGAACCCAACATGCTGTCTTTAAACTATGGGAAGAAATTAAAAAAACATTCAAAGTACTCAGAAACACTCCAGCTGAGAGTTAAAACTTGAGGTCCAAAGGAGACCTAAATAACCTGAATAAGGGGAACTTGTGGTTTTATTATCCTCTAAAATGCATTTTGCTTGTAAAACTTGGCCTCAGGTTTTGGAAAGGGTCTCAGCCAATCAACGTAAAGCTGTTTGAATTATCACTTTTACCTCAGAACGAAACAACTCTCTCATTTCTTGCATCTCCAGTGAATAAACAATTCAACTACATACAATTTGTGCATCATTCAGTGTATTACTGCCTCCAGACACCTATGGGAAATTTTAAACCTAAATGTTCAACAGCACTTGACAACAAACATCAACTGAGGAAAAAAACTTTAACTTCAAATGCAAGTTTAAGCCTTAGTAGGTACTTTATATTGTTTATGTCTTTGCAATTTGTCACTCTTACTTATAGGAGTGTACATTTTTGAACATATTGACAGGCTTCACTTTTATTGTTAAGCTTTATTTTCCGTTTTGACGTCATATTTAGAAATAAAACTTCAGCTTCAAGACAAAAAATAAACCATTAATAATCCCAGATTTTAAAAAAAACTATTGAATCACATACATTTACTTACTTTCATAATCAACAAAAATAAAAAAAAATAGTTTTGTGTTCTAAAATATAAAAAAATTAACATCTTAATAACAAAAATCACAGTAGTGAGTTCATTGAAACTATGACATCTTCTATATTCTGTGATCCTTATTACTCACTTTCCACCGTGTGAGAAAAGGCAGCAAAATCTGAGGGTTTTTGCTGCTCCAGTTCTGGGATGTCCTCCATTTGTGACGATTGTTGTTCTGATGTAGATACTGGGCTACATTTTCCTGTATCACCTGTAGTTTTACTAGTTCTTGTAAACTCCAGAGTGCTTTGCCTTCGCCTTTTAGTTTTCTGTGTTACATGAACACTTGGACAATTAGATACTGAAAGAGATGTCTTGACATCCTGTTTTTGAAGACATTCATTGCTTGCATCAGACGGCAGATTGAGATTTTTCCCACTATAACTTTCTTCCAGTTTCAGCTTTTTATTGTAAGAGTCAAAGCCTTTGCTTCGTGTTTGTTTTCTCTTTTCTAAGACAGAGTCCAACTCAAAAGGGATCCTAATGTTGCTTTCCACAGGTAGATTGGGCAAAAGAGGCCTTTTGTGATTTGCAGGAGAGAAATAGTCTTCAAACACATCATCACCTGCATCAGCGAAATTCGAGGCAACATTTTTATGTTCACTGGATTGATTGAAAGGTCGCAACAAGGCAGAAATTGACAGTCTGGCTTTTCGGGGTGTTTTCAGTTCAGTCTTCTTCGACAGGCAAGTTTCTTTTGAGATTTCAGTTGCTGAATCAACTAAAGTGGCTGATGGTGAAAGGCAGCTTGAAGAATTCACAGCATTAGGAGATACACAGGATTTAGTTTCCGTAAAAGATTTATCTGCAGGGGCTTTCTGCTTCCTAATTTCAGATTTTCTGGTTGATTTTATCAGTGACTGCCTTTTTTGTTTTGGAAAAATGTTGCTCTTTTCATGCTTGTCCTGGATATGACTCTTTAAATTGTCTCCAGGTTTGAGTCTCTCTAGTAGCTTTTTCCTCACTGAAGCCCTTCTTGGCATTGCTTGATTGTTCCCTTTTTTATCCTCTCGGATGTCAAAGCTAGGACTGTCCTGTATATTCGGAATCCGTTTCGGGACATCGCGGCAAGGTGAGAGCCAGGGCTTTGCAGACTCTTGTTCAGGATGACCATCATCTCTAACATCAAAATCCAGCCTCATCTTGTCTTTATCGGGGGAGGAACCATCATCCGCCTGGCCATGTACTGTGTGGTGGAGGGAAAAAAGAAAAAGAAACATTTCTAAAAATGAATTTAAATGGTCAGCAGTGTTTGCTATAGTATATATAGTGTTTCTCATTTTGACACCACTACTATTACGCCACAAGCAGCTGCTGACTCTTCACAAGCTCACACTACCATATTGTACACTACACCCACCCACTACGAAACATTGGAAAGGTGAAATAAACAAGAGACTGTTTCAGAAGGTGTCACACGGCAAGAAATAGAAAACATAATATTTTTCAAAAGCTGGAAAAACCTAAAAACCATGCTGTGATTTAATCATTACAAATCCAACATTTTCTCTCACAAGATATTGTTAAATAAGCTGCTTTTATTGCCACAGCCTAAAGAAAAGATGATGTTTTCACAATGTGTTAGGGTTCACTTGTCTGTTGCATTAGCAAAATATCTTGTGAACCAGTGGAGATATTTTACTGAAACTCACAGAAAGTAATCACTGGATGTACATCTACATCTGACTAATGTTTGGAGTCAACAGCCAAGCAAACTTATAACACAGAAATGGCTATAACTTAGCCAGTTTTACAGAAACTGAGCTAAAATATGGTGTGATGATCTTCTGCATATGCTGTAATTCAAGCTCTAACAGATCTTGTGAGATCTTGCATGAGATGTTGCAGAACATCATTTACAAGGTTTAACTGTAACGGCATCCCTTCTCATGATAAGAAGATCTTAGTCTAAAACTCAGGCATGAAAGGCAGCGGGCGCCATGCAATCCTTCAAGGAATGCTAGGCCTTTAATTGTGATAATGCTTTCTAGTTGCTGAACTCACATTTGTCTGACAGAATCAAGATAATAAACGTGTTTACTTTGATTTACACTGCAAAGGCATTTTTCAACTTTGCAAAGTAATGCCAATTTTCATCCAAAATGAAACTATTCTGTATGCATTCCAACCCATTCTGTTTTCCAGATTTAAGGTTTGGTTGATTTAAATTTAATAAAAGCTCTTTACCACTTGTCCCCTGCCCCCCAAATTATTAACTGTAATGCACTGACAGACATAATAAAGGCGAAGTAAGTAATCTGAACAGAAAACCAATGCTACAGTTGACAAATGATCAATAACAAGAAGATCACAGCCAGTTTTCTTACACTGAAATTTGAAAACGGTAGGTGAGCTCCCAAGAGAAGGCTTCAGCCCAGTGGGTGAACAGGATTCTGACATTTGAGAGGCTGAAAGGAAGTAACAGTCAAATCAATCTGCTGCCATTTCAAATGTCATGAATAGAATCAACTAACTGTCATTTTAAGAGCTGACACATTTGCTGTTGTTCACACCTGTCGGTGAAATGTTTTCGTGTTTGTCTTTCATGTCTTTCAAGCGCTGCGCCATGTAGTCGGACCTTTTTAAAGCAGGGCTGTAGATTATTCCATTCTCCTCGTCAATAATGATTGGTGACATATCTGCAACTACGAATAAAAATAAGTATGAGATGGCACGTTTTATTCTATGACTTAAAGTAAAAATCTTCCAATGCTGTGTGAGCCTCTTACCCAGAGGTTCCTTTGGAGGCAAGTCTTTCATCATCTTGTCCAATTTTTTCCTCATACGCCAGTCATTCTCAGTTGTTCGTTCTGGAGAATCCTTTGGTAGCATACAACGGTGCTACATGAATCATGAAAACACCAAAATTGTTTTAAATAGGGAGTACGTAAAGACACATTTATACACCTCTGAGTGTGCTCTCACTTAAAGAAATATGAACAGTGAATCTGAACTCTTCCATCTACGCAAGTAAGCAGAATAAAGTGACAGGTGTGTGGAGTTATTCAGAAATGTAAAGAAATAAATAAGTTTACTTTTAAATTTTCAGACAAAATCATTTTCCAGACTCCCTCTCAAGGTCTGATTCTGTATAAACAAACACAAATATCTGTAACTCATTAAAAAGATAATTGTATTAATTAAAAAATCTAATAAAAAGCACAATGCAACTTGTGTACTTCCACCTCTGGATTTAATTTGTGAACAATGGCAACCCGTCTGTCTCAACAGCTTATTAAAACCTGTAATAAATGCATAAATATCAATAACATGTAAATTTGAATCAACTCACTTTTCTGTTCTTCATCACAGGGTTGCTTTCATCATTTAAGGCCGGAAATAACTCCTCATCTGCGTGTTCACCATTATCATAGCAACTAGACACATTTGAGTTAAAAGAAAAAATTACAAAAGCATCTGTGAAGCTTTACAACAATGCACTAAAATACAATCAAACTATTAAAATGAAGAAAAAACTCCTCTCACCTTTTTACCCACAGAAGAGACACAAGTCGTACACCTTGGCTCCTAGCCTTCCTCCATGTGGCTGAATGACCATTGTAGAATACCACATGTGTGACGCGTTTATTAAATCTTTGTGACACCTTTAAACAGAATAAGAGTGAGTCAAAGCAGACGGTCTGTAAATTCAACAAAGACAGCTGTGTGAAAAAGCTATTTTACCTGAGCTCCCATTTCCTCCAGCTGCTGAACGAAAGGTTGTGAATAGTTTGCTCTTTTATCAGATGACCACACGTCAACATAGGCAACAACATCTGCAGACACATTGGGCAAAGACAATAAACTCAGTAACAGCAAGCTCATCATGGATTCACAAAAGTAATTTAAACCCCCCAATTTACCTTTAAGAACTGAAGAGTTGTTGCTTGAGGTCATCACTGGCTACTAAAAAAGATTAGCATGAAAACACAAAAATACAAATAACAAAGATGAGTGGGAGTTTTGTTCAGTCAGCCATTAGTTTACTGACTAATCATTTAATACTCAGTAAAAGCACAGACCTCTGTTCCACAGCTACATGTTTAAACATATTAAGAAACTACAGAAAATTTACAGGCTGGTCCTTAAAACCCCGAGATGCTGCGTAAAATCTCTACACAGCCACAAGGTCAGTATCTTTTTTTTTCCAGGGATGTCTTTGCTGATTTCCGCAGCAAAATGCCAAACCACATTCTGCCTCAATCATATCATAATCTAAGTACTATACTGTCTAGATTTTGTCACAAAGTAAAAATAAAACTTGAAGTAGCATGAAGCAGAAAAATAAAACAGATGTTGAACGATTGCCATTTTATTTTAGACAAGACTACTGCAGTTTTTTAATTTTTAAATCTGTTAAATGTCTTTATTTTAGTGATGTGAAGAATCACTGTTACAACCTACTTTTGTCGACATTCTGTAGTATTTCAATCTTGGTGTGAGTTGCAGCTTGTTTTTGTACTTTAAGCCTTAGCTTGCTTGGATTTGCGTCTATAAACTGCATTGTTTTATTTTATTATTGCGCTATAAGGAGTTACATCAGGGGAATGGTACAAAAAACAGCAGCAAACCAAACAGAAGACATTATCTGACATAAAATATCTGATCTAGTAACGTTTATATTTATAACGTTTTGTTTGTTTGTAACGATTCGCAGCTAATTCGAGAAGCTAACAACTTGTTAGCATCGCCTTGGGGTGAACCGTTACTTCCGTATTATGATGACATGCGCGTTAAAATCACATTTTTGACAGTTAAAGGTCTAAAGTACCGACCTGTCTGCTCTCAGTACCTGTTTAGTACTTACTTGACGTGACGGCGACGTTTGAAACTTATTATTACTAATAACAAACTAACAACCGCGCAAGCTATTGGCGCGTGCAGTTTGTACGGCAAGGCATTCTGGGAAAGGCCGAAATCATTGGCTGACAAACAACCTACGTCACTTCCGTTCAAAAAAGACAAGCACTTTGATATTTAAATTAGGCTTGAACGACATTTATTTACTTATTTATTTGTTTGTTTGCTTATTTGACTGGTGCATGCACTTGTGACATGATTCAGGCTTCAAACTATTTTAGCTGGATGTCAAAATAAGTTGTTAAAAAATCTTCTAGTTGTTCTAGAGCAATGGTTCTCAAACAATGTAGCCTCTGACCCCCAAAAATAACAGTAGCAAAGACTTGCAACTCCCAAATATCCTTAGTTAACGTACACAAACATTGTTAAAAATGTAAAAAAAGAAATGCATAATCACAACACAGATAGCTTAAAGTCATATTATACTACTTCTTAAATTTGAGACAATTCTTTCTTCAGTCTTTTGTAAATACAATAATACAAATATGCCAGTAGGATTTTTTTTTTTATTGTATTTGAGCTCCTGAGCTCATTTCAAGACTCCCAACTTAGTTTTGTGATCCACAGTTAGGTCCCTACCCTAACTTTGGGAATCACTGATGTGGTTCTAATCACATTTTTCTAGTTTCTAACTTTGTTACACTGACTCCCTGTAAAGTTTAAAATTCAAATCAAGCTCATACAAAAGCTTGAATTTATTAGGACTGAAAATTAATGAAAATCAGCCAAACTTAAAAGAAATATAATTATGAAAGAATCTCAGGGAGTCTGAAGAACTGTTGGTCAAAAGTCATATGAAAAGTTAGGGATAATTTAAAACTTTAGCACAGTACACTATTATTTTGTTTTATTTTATGTTTTACCAGACAAAAGTAAACAAGGCAACACAATGAAGAAGTAGCAGTTAAGTAGTGAATAATTTAGGAAAACCACTTGTAGGATTATTAAATCAACCATTTATGCATAACTGCTTTGTTTTACATTGTCACACAATCAAAAGCAAGCATCAGAATTAAACAGACTGCTGAATTAAATCTACATGCATACAAATCTATAAACTATCATATAATATAATTAAAAACTTAGTGCATTATTCATATCTCACACTACTTTTGTCAAAAAAGAAGGTAATTATACAGTTTAATTGTATTTTACAGCCAAAGAAAAATACTTTTGATGAATGTCTGAAGTCAGCCAAGGCAAATACAGCTACTGTAAAGCACTTTTTCTAAATCTTGTTTTTCACAATAATTACAAAGTAGACCTGCGTCTTTCTTAATATTAAAAGCTTTCACTTCACAAATGCCCAAAATACAAAAAAAGTGACGGAATATAAAAATTTAACACAGTGCTCCACCCTTTTTTATTTTGTCACCTTGACATAATGTAGCTTACATTTCCACAACAGATCCGTTAAAACATGTTATTTTTCAAAATCAAGGCCTTTTTTTCCCTGTCAAAACACTTTTTTTAATTTTGCAATTGTGTAGAATAAGAAGAACCAACAATTTACCCAACATTTCACTTCAAACCACTGACAAAGCAAAAAGTCAAGATTAGTACTACAGCTGTACAGTTGTGTGAATACATGTTCATATAGTGGCCTGATTTATGTTGTTGTGTCACAGTCAGACTGAGTTGCTCCTGCACTGGAGTGGCGCAGAGGTGCGGGACACTTCCATGTGCACTGTGGACATGGGGAAGCGCTCGCCATCCTCTTCCTGTGGGACGCAGCGGCAGTGGAGTAGCACCTCTCGTACCTCTTGGCGAAAGTTGGAGTTGAGGAAGCCGTAGATGATGGGGTTGATGCAGGTGGAGGACATGGCCAGCAGATGGCAGAGGGAGAACAGGAGGTTGTGGTGGCAGATAGGCAGAGCCTCCAGGTTCCAGTCTGCCAGCACGTTGAAGATGGTGAGAGGAAGCCAGCAAAGAGCAAAGGCTGTTATGAGAGCGACCAGCATGATGTTGATTCGACGGCTGTGGGTCATGCGTTGACTCTCTGGGGTCCTGGCACGGTCCAGCATGTCTTTGCGGTGACGAAGGCGCACAAAAACCCTTACATAACAGAGAAGTACCAACAAAAGTGGGCCACAGTACTGAAACAGCAGGAGCCAGGTGGTGTAAGCAACCCTGTGCTCTGGAGAAGGCCAGTGCTCCACACAAGCCTCCATGTGTGGAGAGGTGGGCACATAAGAAAAGAGGGAGCGGTACAAATTTACAGGCATGGATGAGTTTTTGTATGTATTCAAGGCATATTGAGGTGGAGTCATATTGAAAGAAGCATGAGGAGGCATTTGATGGAGTGGCAGGAATAAATTATTATATGGCTCATTCGTGAGCAGCTGAAAGACCAAGAAAGGTGTGGAGGTGAAGCTGGCAAGAATCCAAATAAAAATGACCACAATGTAGGCCTGAGGAATGCTTGGTTTCCATCCAGAGGGGTTGATGATGAGTTGATGTCGTTCTAAAGCAATGAACACCAGCGACAGCACTGACACAGTCACAGAAACACACTGAATGAATGGCACCAGTCGGCACAACAGCGACCCAAACACCCAATGATCCATGAGTGTATAAATGACAGTGAAGGGGAGGCAGAAGACACACATCAGAATATCAGAGAATGACAGATTGCAAATGAAAATGCTGGTGACGTTGACTTTCTCTCTGCGATGGGCGATGATACAGATGAGGCCAATGTTCCCCACCAGCCCCAGCACCATTGTAATGCTGTACCACACAACCAGACATGTTGTGAGGACAGGGGACACGTAGCACTGCTCATTATGCTCAAGAACGGAAAGGTCTGAGATAAGCTGGGTCCTGTTCTCAGGCCAGTCCTGAACAGACTCAATACTGGCACTTTCCTTCTCCCATTGTAGAGAAAGTGGAGGGGTGGAGCTGTTGAGGAGCAGAGGTGATGCTGATAAGGAAGACAGGTTTGTGTTTCCACCGAAGGACATCTCACCAAGACCTGACTGTCACTGCCTCTCTGGATCTAACCGTCCATGTCAGTCCTCTGGAAGCACACATCTGAGACAGAGAGAGACAGAAAGCACAAAACCTCTGAATGTCTTCATGTAGAAATTGCTCTGTTAACAGAAAAGCAACCTGTGGAGAAAATTCAGCTATCTGATTTTGTGGTTAATTAGGAAAAAATAGCTTGAAAGCAGGCCACCAGTTTGAACATTTTTCTTTAGAAAAACTTCCATAAGCATCATCACCAAAAATCCCCCTTGTCACCATAA
The DNA here is from genome assembly GCA_028566095.1 of Kryptolebias brasiliensis. Taxonomy (NCBI): domain Eukaryota; kingdom Metazoa; phylum Chordata; class Actinopteri; order Cyprinodontiformes; family Rivulidae; genus Kryptolebias; species Kryptolebias brasiliensis. The sequence continues at coordinate 21,499,794 of JAOXNZ010000105.1, forward strand.
TATCTTGAATCTTCATTCATGGTTCCCAGAGGATGTATCCCAAGACAATCAGAAGATTGACATTTGTGTGTTTTGTATGTTTTATTTAATTAATTAATTAATTTCTGTATTTTCTGCATTACTGATTGGGTGTGTTTATTAAAGAGAAGTATCCAATACTTCCATGACCACATATGATATATAATGAAACAGCCTAATCACTTAGTGGGCAGCATGACACTTCACACTGATGTTGTAGATGTTGTGAGCACTGTGAGCATGACTCTTTCTCTTAAAACACAGCCATCATGTTAAAAAGCAAAGCCGTTTTCAAAGTTTTCACCTTCTGACCCCAAAACTATGAGTTTCAGGCACTTGTGGCTCAAACCTTTTCTGAAAATATTACTTTTAAGCCAATTAAACAATATTACAAACAGCCTTGTCAACCATTTCACTTAAAAATTATTCATAACTACTATTTTTATTTCTTGTAACAATTAAAAATTTACATTAAAATGTATTTCTCGATATTATCCTAAGAACTACACTTGATGTGTTTTGACCTGTAATGGGGTCCTGACCCCAACTTTGGGAACCCTTGGCGTAGTGCACCAAAATATGGAAGAAAAAAAAAGCGAAAACCAATTTAGGAAGTCAATTATGCAGATATCTAAACTGCTGAAGTATTTTTCTTTAGTTTTCACACTGTTTTGAAGACAACTCTGTGCACATTAGTTTTGAGAAGCATGTTTTCCTTTAATTTTTTTAATTTCCTCATATAAAGATCCAACTTGTCAGTCCCCTGCCCACAAATCCTACACAATTGAAGACAAAGATAATAGCTTATTAACAGTAAAATTACTCTGCATACACTGGAGCAGGGACTCATTTTTTCTTGTGACGCTGTACGTCAAAGTGAAAGGGCATGACATTGTCAAAATCCTAAAAATGGATTCACGCTGCCTCCCCTGAAACCTCAATTGTGTGCTGTGAAAGCCAACATCATAAACAAAATGAGATTGTCACTTTCCATTAACAGCACACGCACTTAGCTATCAGTCACTTCATGCAGCGTCTTTACTAACCTACACTGTCAGTGTGCTGAGTGTGCTGCAGGCAGGGTGGCACAGCATTGATCATCCTTTGTTCAGAGGTGGAAAGGCATTTTTAATGTCACCATTAGCTAGACATAAAAGCCAGATAAAACAGAGATGAAATAAAAAGACCAGCAGGAAAAAAGGGCCTATTAACACGGGCACATTTCAATCTGTCATGTTACATTTATCTGACAATGTTGGAAGCACAGCAAGTAGTTGTGTTATTGTGATGAAACCATTCTTGAGTAAAATGTTTGTGGGGTTAGGAACACCATGACCCGGCTCAGTTCTGGCTCTGTATTCGTCTTTTCTCCCCCTCCAAAGTGTTCTCCATCTCTCAGCAAATAGCCGACATAATCATCAGATGGGCAAATGTAATTTACCCTCGCCTTGGTTTTCTCTTTTGATTTTTTTTTTTCTCCCTTGAAAGAAACTGCAAAAGGTTTCCTTTGATAAGCCACAAATTATCATTTTTCCTTCTATTTTCTTAGAAGACATTTTCTTTTTTGCAATGCACAACAATTTTCCATATTCATTATCTGCCAAGGGGCTCCTTTGATGATATTCCACAATAAAGCATCTTTTTTGACACTTTTACATTAATTCAATGCAAAATTAACTGCAAAAATATGTTTTTCATGTGCAAAAACTGCAAGTTTGACAATAATTTAAGGGTCTGCTGATATATTTACTCTCCTGGAAGGGTGCACAAGTGAATTACAGTGTGAATGAATGTGATTGAAAATGAAAATGACAAAGAGGCAGCTTGCACATGTGTGCTTCACTATGAAAGAAAAAGAAAGCCCAATCATAATTAACTAATGTGCTTTTTATTTGCTCAGATAAAATGTGGAGAATAAAAAAATGCCCTGCTTCCTTCACCTTTTTTGTCTGCATTTTCCCCACATAATTACATCTGATTTGCTGCTCGCAAGATCCCTTTGTGCACATATCAATAAACTATTTCCACATATGTGGTATGCAGCAACAATTTTCTTCCCTTTTGTGTCTTGTCTGTGCAAGCTTGGAGTAATGGCAGCTGTGCTCAAACCTGAGATAATGACCTGAGCCTCATTGTTCTCTGCTTGGGGTGTCAGGGACTATGGGTGAGCCCTCTCACTAAATCGCCTCAGAAATACTGTTATGAGATATATTCACATTTTCACACACTATATGAAAAAATTATGCTGATTGGGCTCGCATTCCTCCCAGTTTTATTTTCTGTTATTTACAGTTTTGCTGTTGAAATTGGCCCCATAAATAACTACTGTCATATTGCTTAATGCATGATAATTTTACTTAAAGAGACACAGAAAAAGCTGCATATTTGGAAACAAAGCTGTAGGTGAACCACACAGAAAGCAATTTATGACTGAAAAAATAAATATTTGGAGATGCTGACTTACACTGACAAGACTCATTAGCTCATTTAATACATCATTATCTGGAAAAAAGAAGAAAAAAAGAGAGACTCACGTGTGAGGTAAAGAGTTTCTGAGATGCCAAAATGACAGGAGACGATGCTCTGAACAGGTGTGAGTCTACCAGGATGAGAGCTGAAGAAGGAGCTGATCATGATAACCAGAGCGTTTCTGTCAGAAACAGCATTGAGGGTAGAACAGCTATATTTGGGCTGTTGGAGCCCTTTGGATGCCAGAGACCCTCTGAGTATCGAGCTCTGCTGTCACACAGTGGTGAAATTATTCCATTACATTTCGTAAGTACAGTCGGCAAAGCACTGAGCAAACAAAGAAGAAGGTTTTACTTTACTGGCACTGAAATTTAAAACAAGACCAAAGTTGTTGGTAAGAATCTTTGTTTATTGGTGATTTCATGAGCCATCATCTAGGTAAAAACAGTCTCCAGATCAGACTGTAGTTGCAGTTTACTTTGTGTGTTTAGAGAGGATTGCAATCTTTTGTTTTGTCTGATTTCAGGACCATCTTGGCAGAGCAGGTTTCTTTATCTATGACCAGCTCACACTCATCAGGACCTTCTATGTTTTCATCAGGGATCCTGAGACACAAAACAAAAAATACATGATGTCAGAAAATGCTTTTATAAAAATTGGAGACTGCAAAATACTAAGGATGGAGAAATTAGGAAAAAAATAGAGTTATTGACTTATTTTTGCATATGAGAGGTATTTTTTATCCCAGATTATGGAAATCTTACAGGCTGCAGCAGTTCAGACCCTCCTTTGTGCAGAAGCACTCCATGCAGTCATTCACCCATTCAGATCCAAACTCATGCTGCTTTCCATCTTTATCCACACACCCTGTTTGCAAACAAATTAAACCACAGTTCAGAGAAACTGTTGCTTTTGCTTTTCATACTCTAATAAGTTCATGACAGCAGCCAAATTAGTCTGCATGTTGATGATTAGGTCTCAGTCATGTGGCAGCATTAAGAACGAAACACTGAGTTGTTCAGTATCTAAATGCGCATCACAATAATTTTACAACCCATATTCTGACAAAGTTGGGACAAAGTATTTTTATACTCAGTCTTCTTGCTGAACTGTTGACAATTAAACTAATTTATAGCAAAATGCTCTTCCAGCTGTTTCTTATTTGTGCCACTTTCTTTTATAGCCTTTTGTTGTCCTTGTCCCCACTTTTTTAGACCTGCTGATGATCAAATTCAAAATTACCCTATTTTCCTTTCCAGAAATAATGCAATTTCTTAGTTTAACATTTCATATGTTTACTATGTTCCACTGTGACAAAAATATAGTTTTATGAGATTTTCAAATTATTGCATTCTGGTTTTATTTGTGCTTGTAATAAACTGCCCCTAATTTTAGTTCTTTAAACAAACAAAAAAAAGTCCACTTGCTTATCTTGAAATATTTGGGATTAAGACATAACTAGAAAATATATCCAGCTCAAAAAAATCTCCTTCTGTTCTTTATTTTAATTGCTGCTTTGTGTCTCTACAAACAGGAGTCATTTTACAGGAGTCATTTTCCTCACCTTCTGGAGGGTTTTTCAAATTTCCAGTCACCAACTCCTGGAAGAAGCAGTCAGAGTGACACAGGACAAAAAGACCCAGAAGACAAACAAGGACATGAAGAGAAGCCTGAAAAAAGAAAAAGAACATCTGTGAACGTGGTGTGTTTTTTTAATCTTTGGGGTGTCTGAATGTGTCTCTGTTGGATTTATTTATTGTAATTCTACCTTAGAAATTCATGCAAAGAGGTATTTTTGGTGTCATCATAGTTTCACAAAGAGCACTAAAATTGCACGCAATCTTCAGGTAGTTTATCATCATTTCAGCTTTTTTGGTATTATTGTGCGTACACTTCAGTTGCTTTGTAGAAATTGCATCAACTGCTTTATTTTACAAGATTCCCAGACTGCAGTAAACAAGACTGGTTGTTAAATTATATCTAAACTCTTTTCGTATTAGACCTCATCAATGACTGCTGAGCTGTTTTAATTATACTTAAGTTTCTTTCTTCAATTGTTACTTTAAAACCTCGGCAACAAACTTAACTAAAATTACAACATAATTAAAGTTAGTATGGATCCATAAAACACTAAGCTCTGCTCTGACAGCAACAGTATCTCCAAAGTTATACATTTAGCCACATTTACATTTAAATTCCATTTGAAAAAGTTAATATATAATCACAATCTACAAAAATATTGGAGTTATTTTTAAATATTACATTAAAAGCAATTACACAGTCTCAAATGCATCAAATACATACCATTCTCAGATGAGATGCCACCCTGTCAGCTGGAGATTAGAGTATGGGATAAGTTTGTTCTGCTGGTTGAATTTAGGGTGTACAGCCCTGCACAACTTTAATAAAATATTTGAATAAAGATGCGTCAGACATTTGTTTAAAGGTGGGGATTATTTTGAAACTGCACTCACAAGGCACACCTTTGTGAGTTAGAAAAACCTTCATGTTAGAAACATTAAGCTGTTCTTGGAAATTCAAAGACAAGCGCAAACAACTATAGTTATAATAAAGTTATCCATCTGGAAAGGTTTTTTTAAAAAGCTAAAAGGTACATTATTAAATAAAATTATATAGTTTGATTCACAATAAAAATACATTTATGAGCTTTTCTTTTCACAGAATGTTTATTCAACTAAGAGCCATTAG
>JAOXNZ010000105.1:21523741-21552472 GCA_028566095.1 Kryptolebias brasiliensis
AAAAACAACTTTAATAGATGCGTCAGGATTTTAATAAAAATATATATAATTCAGTGGAAGATTCAGATTTTCAAATGAAAAAAAAAAACAAACAAAAAAAAGTCTCTGCTGTGATGTTACTCATTAAAAAAGCTTCTCTGTAAATCAAACATTGGTTTAATTCTGACTGCTTTGAAGCACGCAGAAAGAAAGTTAGCGATAATATAACTTTGATAAACCACTAATCCTGCTTCGTAGCACAGACTCACCTAAAAAAAAAGGGAAAACTTCCTAATCTTTAGAGAAAAAACAAAGAAAGGCACACAACTCACCTTCAACAGAACAGTCAGAGTGATGTGGGCATTTAACCGTACTCGGAAGACGCTTTGACACAATTCAAAAGTGTGCATTTAAAAATAAAACACATTTGGTTTTCTCAACTGGCTAACAAAATGCTAAACTAATTTAAAATCACTGCTGCACGCTTCAGTGCTACATCCTAAAACCTGCCTTCAAAGCTGTGCCTCATTCTTCAGTATGTTTTTGTGCTTTTATTCTGTCTCCAAGAGGCAGCAACACCAGAATCAAGAGGTGTGAAGTGAACACAAGTGCTCACAGCAGGGTCTGATGGGATCACCAGACGTGAACACAACTAGAAGCTGTTAAATATCAAATTTCCATCTAGATCCATTGTGCAAAGCAAAATCACGACATTCCCTAGTGTTGGAGTTGACTCAGTGATGATCAACTGAAACGCAAAACTTCCTTTGCAATATGCTGCTTGAGCCTCTAGTGACACCTTGAGGACAAAATGAAGACAAACAAACCTTTAACAGGTGAGTTGAAATGTGCGGATGCTTTTGTAGGGATTGGTGGCTAATTAAAAAACAAACAAACAAACAAAAAAAAGATAAAAGAATAAAATCTGGGTCAGAGTTGCGGAGGTTTTGTAAGTTTGAGGTTTCAGGCTGAAGAAGACGGTTTTCCTGAACTCCTCACTTGAAGTCGGGTTTCTCTGGGAAGGTGCAACCTGCTCGTCTGATGATGACGTTGGCGGAGTAGTGCGCTGCCCTCACGCACTCATCCAGAGCTTTCTCCTGGACGAGCCCAAACAGGAAGCCTGCATCACAAAAGAAACCAAGGTCATCAAAAGTTCACAGACAAGACAAACGCAAAGCAACTGAGAAAATCTCACCTCCGACGAAGGCATCCCCGGCCCCGTTAGTGTCAATAATGTCCTTTGGGTCAATTTTCAGTACAGGGAAAGTCTCAATCTTGTCACCTGGGTAGACCAAAGGAAAAATAAGACGCTGCAGACCTCAAACGGAGGACAAGAGGCTGAGATAAATTACAAGAACAAGTCTTACTTAACGTCAGGACAGTTTCATCCTTTCCTTGGGTAAACACAACAATCCTTTGTCTCTTTTTGTTGATTTTGGGTAGCGCTTGGGCTTTTTTGGCAATCTCCTTAATGTCCTTTGTCTAAAGCAAAAAAACACTTTAACGCAATCAGTTAATGGATGCACTAAACACATAAAAACTGCCGGTCCGCTCGTGGAAGTCCACTCACCTCAAAGTCCTGCTCTTTAGCAAAAGCAGAAGCCTCCTGAGCAAACAGAAACATTGCATAAGACATCAGCATCTTAGTTAACGCCAAGTCTGAAGGTTCATATGTGACAAAGTGCGGCTTACTGTCTCATTGCCGAAGAGGACATCGATGTAGGGCATGACCTGCATCAGGTTGTCCTTGAAGAACTGGCAGATGAAGGGAGCGGAGAGATTCATGCAAAATAACTTGTTGTTTTCCGAAGCGTGCTTTGCCACTTTCAGGATGGACTCCAAAGACACGGTCAGGAAGAAACCCTGCAAAGACAAACATAGATAATCTCTTTTATTTACTTTTTATATCTGGAGTATCTGATTAATCTCATACAGTGAAGGTATGAGACAGATTTTCACTACTTAAAAGCACTGATGCAACTAAATCTGGAGCAAAATCACAGCATTTTAAAACCCAAGCTTGAACTGAGTTCTTTATAACACTGTTCCAATTTAACTGTATTTGTGATAAATAAAACAATTAGACACACAAAAATATAAACTTTTAGTTCATTTGGCCCTTCCAGAAATATTTAATGATGGTTAAAAACCATATAGGGCATGTTTCTAAGCCATCCTAAAAATACAGCTGCAACAAGCAGCTGAATATTGCGGAACTGAAAACAAACCTTTAGAGGTCATTTATTAGTCAGAGTTAAGTATAAATGTAAATGTTTCAGGGGAAAAGGCACCATCTGCAACAAAACAATGACAACTACTCACAGCAATATAGTAGACTTTAGCTTTTTCCACCAACTTCCAATTTTCCTCCAGGTCTAAATGCTTTTCCTTCTTATAACAGTTAGCAGCAGCTAGATTTGCTACCAGAGACCTGAGAGATGGAAAAAGGATTAATGGATAAATAATATATTTTCAACAGAGTCACTCAACATAATGTATGGTTCTCATTTTATTCAGGGACCTGTTGTCTCCAGTGATGCAAGCAGCACATGTTCCTGTGGGTTCTTCATCTTGTTCGTAGTAGTGCGCATCAACGTGAGCCTCCTCAGCCTTCTGCTTCAGGATCGCTCCAAACTTATCTTTGCCAATGCAGCCGAAGAACGTTCCCACATTATGAGGTTCTTGGATCATCCACTGAAAACAGCCAGAGCAGCTCAGATCAACACCATCCAATCAATTCCTCTCACTCGAGCTAACGTCTGCACAAAGGTTAGAGTGGCTGGATGCACATGACTGACCTGAGCTATCTTAACAGAGTTCTGCGTGGCGCCTCCAGCGTGATACTCAACTTTGAACTTCTTTACAAGTTCCTCAAACCTGCACACAGAGACAAATGTCATTTTTCCTGCAAAATGCTGAGTCAGTTATATACAGCATTACTCATTACATGTCAAGACATTTTTCTTATTCATTAGGTTATAGCTAATTTTACAAGACGTCCTTCTGTTTAATAGTTTTACAGAAATCATAAACCAAGTTTAAGGATTCAAATGTTACGGGGAGGTTACAGGGTTACATATAAATGTTTTAAATCCTGCTCATTTAAAATCCTCGGGTACGTTTACTTTCAATTTTAGGTCAGATGCCAGCCCAGGAGAATGTTATTCTTGTCTTTGTTTAAGTTAATTTTTAAAATCTAATGATTAAAATGTAAAGTAATTCAGTAATCAGGTTCATGACAAACAGAAAGAGGTCAGAATGAGAACAGTACAGATGTATTAAACACATTTGCTATATTATTACATGTAAACATGATGAAAATTTCTTGCAATTAAATATTTTAACTAAAAACAGGCATCAACCAAACTGAATTTGTGCTAAAAATGCTCTTGACTTTTATGTTAAAATACAGAAACGACATCATATGCATCTTATTCACTTGTGCACAAAGTGAGGAGAAAAATCAATACCTAAATGTCTAATAAAGATGCTATTTTTTAACATGTTTTGATGTCAGAGACAATGCAGGTCTGCTTCTTTACTGTGGTATGTTTGCTGATAGATTATAGCCTGAAGGTTGGTAACATTATCTGCTGTCAGACTACATTCGCTGCAGAGAGCAGCCTCATATTTTTTAAACAAACAAAAGCTTGCATGACCACTGATTACACAATCTGAGTCCTTTGCATCTGTTACACAACAATGCAGCCACATTTTCATGTTCCCCCTTGGGTTAAAAATGTCATGCCATCGAAACATGGTTTGTGCATCAAGCTAAATTTGGTTTGTTTTATCTGCACGGGGCAGACTGAGCGTTTGATCAGATTATTTGGAACAGTAACACAAACTCACTGCTGCTAAAGACCCGGAAAGGGAGCGAGAGGGTAGGAAAGGGGAGCGATGAAAGGAAAAGAGAGGAAAAATGAAAAAAACAAAAACACTGTTTGTCTATAATTACAACAAGCCGGTCTGACAGGTTAACCAACTGAACTCACAAAGAGTTTAAGCTCCAAAGTTTGCAATCCTGGGTGCAAATTTTACCCCACATAAACACATCTATCTATCTTATTTATCTTTCCATTTATATTAAAAAAGGAGGATAATTTTGACAAAACTGTAACTGTAGACTGATTAGGGACAAACACACTGTCACATCTGGCTCTCTTATCTCCTGCTGTTAAATGTTTGCTTTCTGGCTCTTGTCTCAGCGGGACTGGGGAGGTGAAGAGTCCCGCTTTGTCATTGGATGAGACAGTCTCAGTGGGCTCAGTCTGCTGTGCTGCCATTGGCTGTTTGTGCAAGAACAGACGTCAATGGTAGCAATGTCTTGTATGTGCCTGTCTGGACTGGCCTTCTCCAGAACAGAGAGGCTCAGAATCGGTACAAGTTCAGACGTATGAGTGCTTTTCTCGCTGTCAGAGGATTACACGTTGGCCAGCTAGACGGCATCTTTTATTCTACAGCAAATGTTGCAGTGAGGGAGATACGAACAGTGCTTTGTGCTTATCCTCAGCCAGGATCTGATCGTTGGGCTTCAGAGAGTACCTGGAAATGATCAGAGAAGAGAAACAGGCAGAATTAGGTTCTCCAAACCAACTGTAAAAACACATTTTGTAACTTTCAAACACACCCACAGAGTGAAAAATTAGGATTATGTTTATGTGAGTAAGGAGAGAAAAATGTCTGACTCAAACTCTCTGTCTAAACCCAGTAATTCTCATCAAAGTGTAATTTTCTCAAAAGAAATTCAAAGGTAGGCTGGTGATTAAAGGGTAGTTTTAGGTTTGGATGGCCAGATAAGCTCTAATCCAGAAGTTTACGCAAGGGGCACGTGAGAGGACACTGAACTGGAAACCAGCGGAGCCCAGTCAGATCTGGTGCTCACCGACAGATCGGGGCACGACAACCCCGAGACGGCATGGCTTTCACTATTTTCTGGTAGAAAAATTAGGATAAATAATAAACAATCTGCAAAAAATTTAAATTTACAACTTATTCAAGGATGGTTGAGGAGAATTTATTTTACACAGATTCCACACCTCAAGAAAAACAGCTCTTTTTGATGCCGAGACAATGTGAGTTTAAGGGAAAACAGGAAGAAAGACCGTTTATTTCCCCCTCAGGTAGGACAGGCTAACAGTTTAGCTTCAAGCTACATGAAAGCTTTGAATCAGCTGGATATGCAGCTCTACGGACATGGATTATTAGACCAGTATGATTTATTTTGTCCTCAGCATCTTCTTTCTGAATTGATCATTTAAGTCTTACAGACACTCTCCCTTTTAGAATCTCCTCAGGACAGGTGTGAACTCCCTGACTGAACTGCTGATTCTGGATTTATCTTTCATTTCGCCTACTTAGCATCGAGGTGCAGCGTGACAATCAATAATGAAGTCAGAATTAAATAACAACTCAGAAGTCATCGTATGTATTCAGAAGGACGCAGTATTGTTATTACAACTCAACCGATCACAATGAGGGGATTTTAAAACTTACTTGTCCAAGAAGTCTTTATCCACAACAGCTGAGATGTCCAATAAGGGGTTTCCCATCCCAAAGAGCGAATTACGGCTGAAACAAAAACAAGATGTTAGCTGCAAACAGATAGCTTGTTTACGTTTTTAGATTAATGGGTCCAAACTAACAACAATGACTCATCTACCCTCAAGAACACCACATTAAAAGGAACAAAAGACTGTTTTATGTGTTGGGAGGGGTTGAAAAAAAAAAAAAGACTGAATGTGCTTTGTTTAAGTGTTGCTTGCTCTTGAACAAAAATCTCTTGGGTTTAGTTTTCATGTGACTTCCATTACTTTAAACTTTAAGCCTAAGCAGGAACGGAGAAACAGCTCATGAGACATTTACACTGGAGAAACGTTCGGACTCTTCAACAAGCGTTAAAAAAAGAAGATGGCTGTGGTTCGTGGTGAGGATCTGTGCAATCACGCTTGCAATTATGTTATGACGCTCGCAGTGAGGCAACATTCGGACACAGTAATGTGTTCTGCAGCCCGAGCATGAAACCATCCGCAGGGTTACACATTTAAAAAATTTTGTTTTTAAAAAACTATCAAGATCTTGTGATTGGAACAGACAGACCCTGCAGCTTAACAACACGAGATTGTTTTGTGTCATAACATTTCCACTCAAACCTGTCTGGCACATCAGTAACCTATTGAGAGAGAGTTAAGTGTGCAGCCTGCTCTGTCTGAGGACCTGCATCATTAACAGGAGACAAACGCTGCCTTAAATGTCAGTGAAACGCACAGTTAAGGATCTAAATCTGAATAAAGAGCTCAGCACACATAATTGATGTCACCACAATCTTTCCAGTGCTTGTGGGAAAACCCCAGATGAAGGCAGTCTTTGAACACAACTCAGCCTCCATATGAACATGTGCTGCCATATTTTTGCCCTGCTCATTACACCCGAACAGGAATCATAAACAGGTGATTGAAAAAGCAACCAAAGAGTCGAGGACACAAAGTAGAAGATTGTCAATGAAAATTAAAAAACACAAAATCCATCTTTTGAGCAGATACCACACCCGTACTATTATCTCCTCCTGCACATACATCTGCCAGTATGCAGGCTGGTGATTAATGGGCTTGTGCAGCCAATTCCACAAACCCCAAACCCATGCCTGCCTTCACCATCTCCCATCCAGGCTGAATGTCAGTGCGCTCTCCTACCTGGCAGCAGACATCATGTCCCTCCTCTGTGTGTTAGACACTGACAGACCTGTTGAGGTAACCTAAAACCAGCTCAGAAAAGGGCTCAACATAAAAAAAAAACCCTAACAATTTCAGCTCAGCGTGTGGAGAGATCGATTTTCCCCTGCACAACCACAGCTCCTCCTACTGGACACGGAACGATTGGAGGCATCTGGAGGAGGAAGGGCCACGGCGGCCTCCCGGCCCGGTGATTGGCTCCTTCCGACCCCCCCAGCCACGGTTCACTCACCCAGTTTGAAGCTTCATCATCACGCCGTGAGAAGCGAGCAGATGACCGGAGGACGGGCGCACGATAAACTGCGACCCGACTTCCACATGGGCGCACGAAAACACTGAAGGACGCAGACCACGTGACCGCTCTCATTGTGCGTGGAGGCTGGTGCAGGATGACTTCTGCATGCCTCAGGAGCAGCAATTACTTGCAACACAAACCACCCCCTTCCCCTCCCCCCCCAAAAAAAGCATTTCTCTGTGCAGATTTTAAACACGCACAGAGCTGAACTCAGATCAGACGTGTTGGCGCAATCTCGCAGCTGAACTCAGCTCTTCACTTTGTTAAAGAAAAGCAGGAGACTTGGCTCCTGCAGCCATTGTGCCGGTTTGAACACGCGTGGAGAAACTCGTGCCGCTCTTATCACTTTAACATCCGCACATCTCTCCCCTCAGCTGAGCGCAGGGTCGAGTCTTGCGCCTCCAAAAGACGAGGCAGGATTAATGTTAACATCACCTCTAGCGCTTTCTGTCACCTTAGTTTGGCAGGAGGAGCCTTTCTGGTCGGAGACTCTGTCTTCTCATCTTCTGAAAGTTTGGGTTTCTTTGCTTTTGGTTCATCAGAAGCCATGGCTGTCCCGGCCGGAGCACGTTGCTGCTGCCGCTTATAAAAAAGAAAAACGCTCTGAGGGTAATAAAGACCTCCTTCTCTCCCTGAGTACGGACTCGCAGGCAGCGAGTTACAAGCTGTTCCTTCACAGATCATGAGGTTATACTGAAAACAGGAACTCTAAAACGAACTAAAATAACATCAAATTCAAAAAAATAATACAAATTGAGATCTTGAAGTAATTAGTTATAACAATTGCACACTGCTACTGTAAATATGTAAAATATGCATGCGCCGCCAACCATTAGTGTCTTAATTTGCACCATATTGAAACAGTTATTATTGTGAGTGTTGTTTTTAATTGTATTAATTTTGACTTTGCTACTGTGACAAATCAATGTCCCTCAGGTCATCAATAAAGTCTTTCTTTTCTGTACTATATTCTAGTTTCCAGAAGTAAAATTTCTATAAAAAAAAAGTAAATTAATAAAATGATCCTAATGGTTTTTGAGACTGGTTAGTGTCATTTTGCAGAACTGACAGAGTTAGTTCATTCTACATTATGCATAATGTTTAACCAAAACTATAAATATTAAAACAATACACTATTTTCTATCCACCACCCAGAGAGAAATGTTTTGTGACAGTGAAACAGTAACACAAGACTTAAGCCTTCAAAAATTCAAGTGAAAAATCGAGTTTTTTTGAATGCCTGCAAGGCGTTACTTAGGGGAACAAAACCTATTTTCAGACACAGCACGGAAACATAGCTGCCCGCAAACAATGCCTGATTAAAAAAACAGAAACTTTGTTTTAAAATAGTTGGTGTCGCTAACACCAGCTGTAATCGTCTGTCATTATATTTCCGCACTGTAATACAAGTTCGCAAGTTTTACATTCACCCCTGCACACCGTTTTTTGTGATTTTGTTGTGTTTACGTGGGCATAAAGTCTGCAGGCGTGTTTGCGGCAACTCAAACAGTTTTGTTATTTTAGACACCAGAAATCTGGCAACTGGAGTCAGCAGGTAAAACTTGTAAAAGTTTTTACTCCTTAAAGCTTTTGGGTGACTGTGACTTTCGTAACTATTCAGTTTATTTAACTTTTAGCATTAAGTTTGTAGAGATGTGCGAGGTGCCCACTGTCAGATCGTTGTTAGCTAAACGGTGACATTGTTAAAGTTAAAGTTAGTTTTTATTAACAAGTACATTACAGACATCTGCTGCTGATTCGCTTTTACGTTACATTGTTTTGAGTAGGAAGTGAAATGCACAGGAAATACTGCTGATGTGCTGTCTGTTAATAACAATAATAAATGAAGGCATTAACAAAGGTTTTATTGTTGCAGCTGAGATGATCCACAGCCTCTTCCTCATTAATCACACTGGAGACATCTTCCTGGAGAAACACTGGAAGAGTGTCATCAGCAGGAGTGTGTGTGATTACTTTTTGGAGGCCAAGGAGAAGGCAGAGGATCCAGAGAATGTGGCCCCTATCCTCCAGACCCCGCACCACTATCTCATCTCTGTTTACAGGGGCAAACTCTTCTTCCTGTCAGTTGTCCAAACTGAAGTCCCTCCACTCTTTGTTATCGAGTTCCTGCACAGAGTGGCAGACACATTCCAGGTGCGGTTATTTTAGCAGGGGCTTGTTCTGTTTCTTTTTGCTCTTTTCGCACATAGGTGCAGGAATTTATGCGACTGCTGGGCGCTCGGTAAAAGTGGACATGTTTAAAGTGGCTTGAATCATTCGTGTTTTAAGAGAACCCGAATTGGGGAACAAAGCAAACTTTTAGCCAACTTTTTGCTGTACATTACAGAATAATTTATGGGAATCAAATCCGATGTAGCTTTTCTCACCTGTGGAAAGTAGTAGTCACTTGTAAATCTTTATCTTAGACGTTGCACTCCTTCATTGTTTATGTTAACAAAGTCTTAGTTCCTTGTAAGACAACATACGGACCCTGATCAAATTGCCTCAAGTCTGGGAAGAATTTTAAAAGCAAAATCAATACATGAATGTCCCTTATCTTTTGTTACAAAGCAGCTGTTTATGTAGTAACAAGTTATGTCATTTAGATATAAATGTATTACATATACACGCAAGCTTGAAAGCAATTCATATCACAACATTGCATTATCCTAAACTTTAAGGAATGATTCTCTGTAACTGAGATCATGTGGGCAAAGTAAGTTTGACTCAGCCAATTTGCACAGGGTTTCATTCATTTTGAGTAATCATGGGCATGTCCTCTGTCTACTTTGCATGTAGTCCTTCAGTGAAGCATTGTTGTAGTTTTGATAATAGACTCTTCTGCTGAGTGTGTTCTCGAAATGAATATCTGTGTCATAAAACTGCAGTCACAAGGGACTCGTATATATCCCTTACTTGAACTCTAATTATTATCTAATCTCAATTTACAACTCCGTCCTAACTTTATCTGGAGCCCTAGAAATTGCGTTGTGTTGCATAAGGACCATCCTTTGGCCCCCAGGAGAACGAGGGCAGCGATATCACCAGAAAAAGGTTCCAACAAAGTAGCTTAGAAAAAAACAAGAACACTCACACAATCAAAGCAAAGAAAGGAAAATATGCCAGGGTTGCTCAGACAGTTGCTGCAAGATTGAACGAGACAAAGCAAAAAACAAAATATTAAAATACTGATGCATTTTTGTTTTTCAAGCAGGTATCTAATGTTGTATTAATATTGTTTAAGCATGCTAACATGCAAAAAAATGTAAAGACAAAAAAAAATCTGTTTTTCATTGTGTTGTTGTGGAATGTAAAGTCCACAAAGGAAATAGGGGAGCACATTGTGTTAAAACAAATTACAGCTGTATTTGTTTTGTTAAACTGAAGTGACAGTCTAGTGTTGCACTTTGATCCATAAGTGGAAATATTGACCAGTTTTCTGTGTAGTCGACCATAAACCTATTTAAAACTGTTCTACGCTTCTCCTGAAAATGAAATAGATTAACACTTTTTCAGTCTACACAACTAATATAAAATGCTGACTCTGCTATCTAGGAAAGCTGATAATTTAATTTTTGTTTGTTTGTGTTTGTAAGTCTTAGATTGACTTCAGTGAAACCTTTTTTTGTCTACAGGATTACTTTGGAGAATTGTCAGAAACTGTGATCAAGGACAATGTGGTAATTGTTTACGAGCTGTTGGAGGAGATGCTAGACAACGGGTTTCCATTGGCAACGGAGTCAAACGTCCTTAAGGAGATGATAAGGCCTCCTACCATCCTGCGGTCTGTCGTCAATACGCTAACAGGTAAACAGAGTTCAGCTGAAGATGTGCGGACTGCTGGCTGTTTACTTATAAACCAAATAAGTCAAATCCTAGTTGTTGACGAGTTTTTCGTCTGTCTTTTGTGTTTTCCAGGAGGAAGTAATGTTGGCGAAACGCTACCAACAGGACAGTTATCTATAATACCATGGAGACGGGCTGGTGTGAAATACACCAATAATGAGGCATATTTTGATGTGATAGAGGAAATTGATGCAATTGTGGACAAATCTGGTAATAAAAACAACAAAAAAAAGCCAATGTGTTTGGCTATCATAAAGACTCTGTTTACATTAAGTATTTTCTGTAAGATGATACGATTGTGTGTTTTTTAGGTACGACAGTGTTTGCAGAGATCCAGGGTGTGGTTGAAGCCTGTGTCAGGCTCTCTGGGATGCCTGATCTCACCCTCTCCTTTATGGTTGGTTAATTTTCTCTCAGCTCCCTGCTATTCTGAATCTGTATTAGTAGTCTGCTTGTCTGTTTGTCTGAGTGTAAAATTGATTGCTGTTGATTTGATGAAAGAATCCTCGTCTCCTGGATGACGTGAGTTTCCACCCGTGTGTGCGGTTTAAGCGCTGGGAGGCGGAGCGCGTCCTGTCTTTCATCCCGCCGGATGGAAACTTCAGACTCATGTCGTATCACGTCAGCTCTCAGAAGTAAGCACAGGCGTCAACCTATCGAGTGTCTCATTTTAGGAACATTTATAATATTTTTTGGTGTACCGTTGACTCTTATGTCACATGTTGTGGCAAAAATAGTCTTCCTCCTTCATTTACTTTGATTTCAACAGAGAAGGAAAGGTTTTCAGCTTGATTTTATTTTTCCAATAACTTCTCTCTGTTCCTTCACTGTGTTTGCAGTCTTGTAGCCATTCCAGTGTATGTGAAGCAGAACATCAGCTTCTTAGAAACAGGATCTTGTGGCCGTCTTGAAATCACAATTGGACCTAAGCAGACCATGGGGAAGATGGTGGAAGCTTTGATGGTCACTATCCACATGCCTAAATCTGTGCTCAGTGTCAATCTCACAGCCTCTCAGGGAAGCTACACATATGACCCAACTACCAAGGTAACCAACCACTAACGTGACTGTCTAAAGCAGCAACATATTGTGCTAAAAGAGAGGAATTAGAAGGGGGTTTTAGATCCAGTGTCTATTATGCTGCTCAGGTTTTGGTAGAGCTGTTTCGATCTTAATCACCTGCTATATAGGTAGCCAAGTAGCATTCAGTTTTTTGTACATAATTATGTTGTACTTTAGTGCAACAGTCTCACTACAAGTACATTTGTTTGGATAGGCACTGGTTTGGACCATTGGGAAACTCAATCCCCAGAAGCTCCCAAACCTGCGAGGCAGTCTGAGTATGCAGTCAGGAGTCCCAAAACCAGAGGAGAACCCCTCAATCAACCTAGACCTGAAGATACAGCAGCTGGCCATATCAGGTAATCCTCAAAGACTAGGTCCAACCCAAACCACGCTTTAAAGCTTGTTAATGGCTCCATGTGGTATCGTTACATTTCAAAATGGTGACAAATGTGTGGCGGGTGAGCAGCTGTAGCCAGGTGAGAAGTGAAGGTAGAGGCAGGGCGTGGGCCATCTTTTGTGTGCTCATTATTTAAAACAAGCAAGGGAAGTAGCATCTGGGAATAAAAAAGGGAGAGGGTAGTTTTATTAAAATAAAAAATGTAATTGAATGAATTAATCAGTTACTCAAGTAACTTTAATTTTATAAATGGTTGAAAAAGAAGTTTAAATTGTAAGTCCACAAAGTTTCATGTCCAAAAAGGTTACTAATCCGTAATTTTTCTGTTATTATCGATGTTAAAGGTTGATGTAGCAGTGGTATGGTGTTGATGAAAGTGTAGAGTTTTAATTTGCAGTATTTCTATATGCATCTTCTGACTTCTAACTCAGATTTTCTCTCCTTGGTGCAGGTCTTAAAGTGAGCCGTCTTGACATGTACGGAGAGAAGTACAAACCGTTTAAAGGGGTCAAATATTTGACCAAAGCGGGAAAATTCCAAGTGCGTACCTGAGTAACGGGGAAGAAAATCAGGGATCTAATGTACCAAACAGAGGACAAGGTTCCCACACTGTCGAGTCAGCTCTCCAATATGTCTTACATACTTGCAGTTGCATTATTATTATTAACAAACACCTCTGCATTCTAACAACTATTTATTGTACAACACGTTTGGCATTTTAATGTGGTCTGTAAAGGGAAGCCTTAAAAGTTAATGTCATCTTGTTAAAATGCTCTTAGTTTTATTCATATCTAAATATTTAGCTTTAAAAAAACAAAAACAAGCAAAAAAAAAACAAAAAAAAAACCTGCAGCTCTTGCCTTGCTTCTCACTTGCACAGTATTGCCTGAAATTAATCAGAAATCAATATCAGGTAGCCAGTTTTATACATGTAGATTTATTTTTTAAAGCGTTTCCATCTAAATAGTTGCAATGTAGTCATGTAATTTAATGTGGCCTTGCAAGAGCAGTTTAAGCTGCTCTTTATAACACACTACAGCACAAACTGCACATTCAGGAGACTTGAGGAAGTATATTTTAATGCTATCTCATACTGAAGTTACATAATGAATTTTGATAGGAATTATTTGGTTACAAGTTAGGAAATCAGGTAATCTGTTGGCAGCAGCAGCTTTTCCCAAATGCAACTTCTTTACTCAGCACAGCATTTTCACAATCAGTTTTCAAAATGGGAAATACTAGTTAAAGCTTTTGTATGAAGTTGAATGTGTATGTCCGTGTGCATCTTATAAAAGCTTTAAAACTGTGGGTTTGTGTTGTTTTTTCACCTCTTTTTTTGTGGCTATGATTACAGATTTGTTTTTAATGGAAATGTCTAAATTGATTCATTTTACTTTCATGATGATTTCAGTGATATGTCTTTAGATTTGACTCAAACTCTCTGATTTGTCTTATCAAGTATAACCAGCTATGCCAAATATATATTGTTTTACTGAACTGTATTTTCTCCCTTTCGCTCTTTAGAATAACCATAAATTAAATGTAAACTAGAGAAATTGTGTTTTCTGCAAAAGTCTTCTGTGAATCCTGAGTCCTGAATGACTTTGTTGAAGAAGCTGAAGCTAAAACAAAGCAAAACACTAGCTAAATATATTAAAACAGAAGCTAAAGGCTGAAAGTAAAATGCCAGCTAAAAAAGGTTAGCTAGAAGCTAAAATTAATAAGATTGGCTAAAAGTAACAAAATGCTAGCTAAAACAAAAAGTAGCAAAAGGCTAGCTAAAAGTAGCATAAGAAGACAAAAATAGAGCAAGTTCTCTTTAGAGAAAATATTTGTAAATATACAGCAGCTAAATATTTTGAAAAGTTTAAAAGTTACAAAAACCAAAGGTCATAGAACCCATCTCCCAAATGAGCTGAAAGTTTTGATGTATGAATGGCAAACAGGAACACCAAAGCGTAAAATCTAAATCAGCAAATGCAAAACTCATGTTGATGTAGATTTTATTAAAAAACAAAAAGCTATAAAACCTTTGAACTGTTTGAGGGCGGCAGCAGTCCACTTTAATTTGGCCCTGCTCAGACTAGCCGTTACTAGAGATGGACATTGAAAACACTCCAAATTCATCTGAAATGTGATTTTTCAACAAATATTTGACCCCTCCTACCCCGTCCTGTCCCTCTAGTTAAGAGGCAGACTCCAGTCTCTATCATAATCTTTATTCTTCCAAGGCACAGCAGATGTGTTGGCAGGGCTAGAGGCTATCAATACATTCAGGGTGTGAAGAAACAAAATACATCCTGTACAGCTCTGCACCCTGCTGAGGGACCTGCAGTCGCTACACGCTCAGCAGGCCCAACAAATAAAAAGGAAACACAGGTAACGCCCTACACTTCAGACCTTTGTCCCTAAACATCATATAGACGGCTTACAAATACCATTTAAGTAAAGAGACTACACACTCACAGAGCCCCAGTGTAATATTTTACTCACCTGTGATTAAAAAGAAGAAAAAGCTTGTAAAGGAATGAAAAAATGCATTCACTGGTCTAGTTGTAAGTACGTGACATCAGTTTTTTTAACTCCCAATCTAACACCTCTCACTGTTTTTTGGTTTAAATCTGCAAAAGTAAACATATCAATGCCTGATATCACATAAAACAGTTATTTTCAAACCACCGGGGTTATTAAAAAAGAAAAAGAAAATCGGTTGAATTGGAGCATTCAGACTGAGGCTGCTTTGGAAAACGGTTTAAAATCAGTGTTGAAGGGCTGTTAAAATGTCTGAGAACGCACAAACAGTTCAACTGTTACAGACTGTAGATAAAAAAACAGAAAAGCAGAAAACATTCACTCTTTTTTGCTAGAAAAAAAAAAAACTCAAACAGGATTACAAGTTCTCAAAGAAAGTCTGCATTGTCGCTTGTTAAAACCTGAATTTTGAGTGTAAAGATAACTTAATGAGGTTTACAGTGAAGTAAAATAAATCCTTTGGCATCATTCACTGTTAAAGTTCAATAAAACAAAAATATAGTTTAAAACACATTAAAAATCTGTCAGCTTTACTCATACCAACACTGCCATTCTTTTTGCTATTAAGTAATCATTCTTCTGTAATTAAAAAGAAGCTTTGTAACATTGTTTAATCACTTTAAATCCAGAAAATATTTTGCTTACTCAAGTATAAACATCAGTAATAGTGATGACATTTCTGGTTTAAATTCATAGATCTTCAGCTGTTTTATTACTAAAAATAAACACGAAGAGAGGAGAGCTCATCAGCTCCTGCACGTTTCTAGACTTTAGTGTCAAACTTAGTGAGTAAAGCTAAAAATTTGTCCATAAAACCTTTTTTTGTATATACACAACATACAATAAAAACTACAGCTGAAAAAACAATTCAAAGTAAACATCTAGGAGTTAAATATCTCATTGTCAGACTTTAGAAAATAGAAAAGAAATCATGCAAAAAATATATACTTAGGATTTAGATAAAGTTTTGTGACACAACATACCAAAAATATATATTAAACTCGTCTCCGATGAGGCTGTGGGATTTCCCAGCTGCACATAAAAGAGAGCAAAGCGCCATTAAATCAAACCTGCGTTGTGCTGAATCTGATGGTTCCTGGTTTTAAGACCCAAACTATGACAGAGAATGGCTCAAAATCCTGAAGTTTCCTCTTGACGAGAACGCACATTGCTACTGTTTACTGGAGGTTTGTGTTACTGATACCAGGTTCAGGATGCTGGATCAGCAGGGAGGTTTATGTTCATTGGTACCAGGGGGTCTTCCGCACCCATCGCAGGGTGAATCCTGCATCTGTGCGGATCTTGATGGAGGCTGCTTCTGCTTCTCTGACCGTCTCCTTTACCGACTGCATCAGATTCTGGGCATTATGGACCAACATCTCTGTGGCCTGGTCAGAGAAATCAGATGGAAAAGTCAACAGAGGTGAGAAGATTAAAGACTTTTAAAGGTTTTATTCTTTTAAGTTTGGAGGTCTACTTGAAAAGATGGATATGCTTTAAACAAAATGATAGAGTGAAGGGCAGCTCCTCATTCTTTGTTTTGGGTGTGTCAAACAAAGCAGATATTATGCAAATGTGGTTATGCCATTAAGTGAAAGTAGTAAAGCCTAGACCACAATCAAAGCATTTTTAGTTAGATCAAAAAAAAAATCTTTGTTCAAGGAAAACCATTTTTTTCCCAGGTGAATTCAGGCTTTGAAACAACAAACCTTTTATGTCTATAGTTATTAACTAAAGTTGCAGGAAAAACAAAAATCAAAGTATCACCTTTTCAAATAAAAGCATCACGAGAAACATGCATTAAAGGATTATAAAGCATTGCTATGGAAACATGTTTCAGTGCAGTGAGCATGTATGGATGTGTAAATGTCAAATACTCAAAGAATATATTATCAAATGTATGTGTGAATTGCATATATAAGTATGTAGATTTTGGATAAACAATATCTAAGAAAAATATAAAATTGCAACCATGAGCTAATGTAAATCAGCCCACTTTTTTTGTTTGATTACAAGGAGGAAAAAGTCCTTCAGTCATTATTTTATACTGTTGAGAAAGCCAATGTGTGAACAGTTGCTAGTATAACTTACATTGACTGAGCTATATATATTATTCTTTCATACTGTTTGGTCACAAAATCTAAATGATTGTCCTAAAATTAATGTAAATAATATTTTTTGTAGTCTTTGTGAACTAAAAGATAATGTAGTTTATAAATCACTAAATACTATTTCAATATGGGCATTAAAAGGAATTAACTTATCCATTATGTTGAGATTGTACTCGCACAGTTTAGCCATAAACTGACTGATTTCCTCAAACCTTAAGTTTTAGAAAATCACTTTTGAGTAGATGCAGATGTTTTCTCTCCTGCAGTTTAAAGCTTGGAAGTCCACACTATCCAGTTTTGAATTGGGAAAGCTTTGAAAATGTCTTCATGTAGTGAATAAAAGTCCAGTTGCTTTGTTTTTCTTAACCCTTTGGATCAAATGTTTTGTTCTGAGCAATCTGTCGATGGTTACACTGTAGGTGTGTTTTGTGTTTACCTGCTCTGACTCCTCTTCACTAATGTTTGTTCGTCCCAGCATGGTGGCTTTGACTGTAGAAAGGATCTTCAGCTGAGTGCTGATGGTAGGAATTCGTTCACAGACCTGTAGGAAATGTAAAAAAACAAAACAAAAGCCCAAATGTCTGTTTAAGAATGTTCTTCAAAGTAGAAATTAGGTCACTCTGATGTATTTTATATCATTAGTTTTAGTTTAAAACAGTAAATTGTTCACCTGCAGCAGGTTAGTCCTGATGCGTCTGTCAGTGCACTGCTTGGCCACTTCTTTAGCCAACCTTGTCACCTCATCCGAGGCCTTGGCGATGTCCTTAGCACACTGAATCAGCGCTCGTTTGTTTCCACTCCCGCCTCGCACAAGACGAGACATTTCAGCCATCAGCAGAGCCATTCGCTTGGCTGCTGCGATGATGTCGTTACCCTGTGCAGATGGAGGTAAAGAGGTCAAGCAGTGAGAGCTGCGATCTGATGAACATGACTCAATCTGCGTAAAGCATGTTTCTTCACAACAACAGACTGTGTTAAGATTTATAAAATGCTGGTGATTTGAGGTGATAAATTTGACTTAAAGAAATGAAACAAGCATTAACTGCTGAGGTGTCAAGCAGCCTGCTGCATGCAGTGTCACAGGCAAGTTATCACATGTTCCTCAGTGCTCACTTACGAAGAGCTTAAACATCACAATCAACCTGAATTTGGTGCCATGAGGTGATGTTACAGCATGGAGGTGACTAGTAGTGCACAGTCAAGCTGAAGCAGGTACTTGGTTAGCAGGCAGTTTAATGTTAAAGCTATCACCCAGGAGTCTTTAGGAAACTGTCATCCTCGGCTTCACAGGTTGAGCAGAAAACCAGTGACTGACAACAGAGGTGACAGGAGGACAGAGCACCTGGCTCCACCTTGGAACCACTTTCCTTATTGTGACCATAAAATGAAGGGACTTGTGAAGCCAGCTAGTGCCTCTTTGTGGTGCAACAAACAAACTTGCATCAGTATAACTGTGTGTCAACCACTTTTGCAGTAACAGTGAAACAGCTGCTGGAGCTGGTTGGAGGTTTCCATGGCAGTGACAGACGCAGAGTTCAGTTTTCAGTCACTTAAGATTGTGCTTCTTCTCCTGATACGGCGGTGGTGCATTCAACTGTTTGCATGCGTGCATGTGCTGTGATGAGTGTGTGTCAAGTCAAACAGTACAGTTAAATTCTTCAAGCTGTTCAAAGCACTAGAAATAATTTAAAAAAAGAACTGTGAGCCCCATGTGTGTACGCTCATGTTCATGTATGTGTGCAGACCTTGCTGGACCACTTGCGAGCCTCCTGGTGGAGTGACTGGGCAGCAGCCAGAATGGGCTGATTGACTGGCTGGTTGGACGGCATCATCAGCAGTTCTGGCTCATAGTCATCCTCACCATCAGTAAACTCATCTTCATCATCTACCTCCCTCTCCTCTACTGCCTCCTCATCCTCAGGCTGGGCCAGCCATGGGGGAGGGGTGGGTAAGACGGGGATGGGGGATTGTTGGTGGTGGTTGTAGGAGTAGGATTGATAGGAGAAGGAAAGAAAAGGAGGAAGAAAGGGGGGAAAAAAAGGAGGAAGGGGAGGGAGGAGAAAGCCGGGGATGGTAGGTGGAAAGGAAGCATTTAGTACACTACGACAAGCACTGAGTGGTAGAACAGAAGACAGGAGATTTACAGGAGGGAGGAGAAGCATGTACAAGCTTTGAGAGAAAAATAATTGAAGATAGGAGATAGGGAGGTGAAACTGCACGCAAGGGTACAAACAGCTTTGATGGGGGGGAAAAAGAAAGAGGAGTTGGTTTGGGAAGGCAGTAGTTGCATGATGTGCCTGAGGTGATGGCTGACACTAAATAAGGTCAAACTGTAACAAAAACTACTGGCTGGTGTTTCTTTAGTGGAGTTAGGAGTGTTGCAGTGGGACATTGGAAGGTATGTTTTGTGTCTGTTTCGAAAAATGATTTTGATTTATACATTAGATTAAAAAAAAGCTGTGGAAAACAATAAAGATGATAAAAAGAAGGCCTCATTTCTGGATAATCAGTCACTAATTTGTCCTAGATATACAAGTATTGTGTAAATGTATTTTACCTGTTCTATGCTTTTATTATGTTTGAACAGGTGAATTGTTTCATCTCAGGTATTTTCTTCTGTTCATGCATGTAACCGTTTGTGTGAGTGAGAACCATAAACATATTACGTGCCTCAAATTTAAACAGATGACAGTTTCCAGTTTTCTTCTGAAAGTGGATATTTCAGGATTTAAAAAAAATAACTCAGATTTTCTCAGAATACAAGCTACGTCAATGTCCTGCAAGTGTATCCGAAGAACTGAAGCAGTCCTAAAATGTTACACAGACCTTTGGGTGAAAAACGTCAACTTAATACGTCTGCGATTGTTTGTATGAACTGACCTTGCTGGACCACTTGCGTGCCTCGTCATGCAGCTGCCTGGCTGCCACCATCATGGGCTCACTGAGCACCTCGCCAGCCTTCTGCTCCGGGAACTCCTCATCTTTTTCCTCTGGGGGCGGGGGCCGAGGGGGAGGCACCTCGCCTTCTGGCAAGGGGGGTTTTGGTGGCGCCTGCTCGTCACTGACCTGGAAAATAAACGTTGACAAACAGGGGTCGTCTGTTGAAATCTAATTCAGGAAACAAAGAAGGTTTGAGGGGAACATTTGAGAGGAACCCAACATTCTTACGTTGGTACTAAGACACTGAGCAGTTTCTGTTTCTGGTCATAGCTGCTTGTTAGATAATTAAGGATGCATGTGTTTTAAATGGGCTTACATGGAGCTGGTCCAGGTCAGGAGGAGGAGGAGGGAAGTCTGGTTCTTGAGGCTGGAAGGCTTCTCTAACTTTTCCAACTGCAGCCAGGATTCTCAGACACGAGTCCAAGTATGCTTTCTGTAGAGCTGTGGACAGGAGGGTCAAACATAAAGTGAGATACAACGATAACCAAAAGTTAACCCTTGTCTGTCATACAGCAGCCTGAAATCTGTGCACCTTTATCTTGAATGTTCCCAGCCACCGCCTTAGCATCCATCACCATGGGGGAGATGGTGTGTGAGAGAATGTCTGAGGCGTGTTTCACAGTGTCTCTGAACCGTGGATCTTCAGAGTTCTCAACTTCTCTCTTAGCCACCAACAGGACCCGATTAGCTCGTCTTGCTATGCTTGTTGCCCCGGCAACAAGCATTTGGGGCTGAACGTTTGCCATGGCAACGCGACATTTGTCAATGTCTTTCTTTATAGCCTCTTCAGAAGCATCTAAAAGAGATTTGGTGTCTATGGCTTCATCAACCAGACCTGAGGATAAAAACACAAACTAATCCTTCAAACCCCTCAACAAGTTTAGGAAAAGTATTTATTGAAGTGCTGGGAAATTCCTCACCTGTCAGTCTTTCCACATTGTCAATCCACTGGTTCTTCATAGTGTCAAAGTGCTCATATGCTGCTTTGTTACCAGGATTCTTCAACAAGATCCGAGCAGCAGAGGTCACCTGGACATAAGCAAGCACGTCACACTCAGGTTCAGTTTGACACCCATATGCTTCATCAACCTATGTCACCATGCAAATCAGGCAAGTTGAAGTGAACAGGTGCACCTGTGGTGTCAGCTCCCTGGCATGTTTCACAGCAGCATGAATGCCCTCAACTGTGCTTTTATTGGCCGTTCCAACGGCGGCAGCCTTCTCTGCGGTCGCTCCCAACCGGCCTGCGTGGGTCTCAAAGTTCCCTGCACGCTCCTCAAAAACCTTTGTCAAACATTTGTGTTGTTATAGACATAATCACTGCAAACTGTGACACCAAAAACATCAGGTGTTATAAGTGATGGGTAACTAGGAGCATGTTTTTGTCTATTACTGACCTCCTCTCTGTTAGGGGCATCAGGAGGAGCAGTTGCAGCCACTGCCAGCAGCTTGATGGGTGTGGTGGTGTCACTGAAAACGTCTGATACCTCCTGGGTCATCACCTCCTGCATGTGCTGCCTCAAGTCCTGGAAGAAGCAGAAAATGTTGAGTCTTTCCACTAGGTGGAGCTATACACCAAAACCTTTTGTATTCAGTCAGCTGTACAGGGTTTCAGCTAAAATCTAGTGGGGTAGTTGCTTAGAGTCATCCACAACTTATACTCCAAGTGTTAACTGATTGTGAGATATCTGTCTTTAAAAGTTTGCCATGAACTATTGGAGTGAAATCTGTCTGTCTGTTAGCAAAATATCTCATGAACCACTTTCAAACTTTAGTCACTGGATGTACGTCTACAACTGATTAACCTTTGGAGTCAACCCAATTCAGTATGGCTGCCACAGCTGATCAGTGAAAAACAAAAATGGCTTTAACTCAGCAAATTTAACAATTAATGAGCTAAAATTTGGTGTGGTAGTAGTTGAGAGTCATCTTTAACATGTACGTTGAGAGCAAACACATCTCACAAGATCTGGTATGTGACTGTGCACGCTGTCATTTACAAGGTTTGACCAAAATGGCTATAGCTCCGCCCCTACTCATCATAAGATGATCTTAGTTTAAAACTAAGCGATTCATTGAAGGAATGCTAGGCTAGGACTTTTAACCACTCTGATTTTTCAGCAAATCAAAGATTTACTTTATTAATCATTTTTAGCACAACATTTTTGAGACCTTAGTTTATATTAGTTTACGTTCTGATATAAGCTCAAGACTTCCTCCATTAAAGAATCATTTGTACCTTGAGGGTGTCCTGCAGCTGTGCAGCTGTAGCTCGTGCTTGAGGAGCCTCAGCCTCTCCTCTGCTCGCCATGTCCGCCAAAGCATTCATTAGTGCTTCTGTTCGGTCGCAGCGCCCAACCATGTCCTGTCGATACGGGCCTAATAAGCCTGCTGCCAGCCTCTTCCCTTCCCCAACCATCCCTCTTATTGCTGCCTGACCTGTGGAGAAAAACAAGAATGAGATTCCACGCTGCATCTAGATATTGAATGTCTTATTGGGCTTCAATAAAACCCTAAATATTCAGACATCTTCTCACTAATGATTTATTTCCTTATAAATTAGAAAAGTGGATGCTGTATTTTGTTTAGTTTCAGCCTCTGAAACAGCTTATAGCTAGCAGGTACCTGTGATCCACTGTAGCCTCTCGCACTCTGCTCCCATATGGAAGCATGGCAGAAGAGAGCAAAACAAATGACAAATATATTTATAATATATATAATATACTTTGTTGACATCTCAACAAAGTATAAAAACAACACTTCTAGTGAGAAAAGTAAGTCATTCAGTGATTCATGCATAAGATTTATCACCATCTGAGGAAATGACATGATCATTTCTGTCCCGCATTTAGAAATGATCACTAACTGGTTGCTGAATGCAAAGTTTTGTTACGGTCAGAGTACATTTCATAATTTCTTACAGCTGGGATTGTTCTCTTACCTACACCTCTGTCATCCACCCCTGGGTTGTTCACCCAGCGGAGGGCCTGCTCCATCTTCCCTTCCAAAGTGACAGCGGGTTTTGCTGGTCTCATGTTGGCCACGGCCCGATTGGTTTTGGACTGCAGGGTCAGAAGTGCTGCTCCAATCTGCTTTGCCAGAGCACGGGCCTCCGGGCTGTCACCTTTACCCCTGAGGCAGCAAAGAAAGAGAGGTGACTAGAGGTGATGACAAAAAGCAGCGAAGGCTTTGTTGGAAGAGAAATTAGTACATAAATATTGCCTTTAAACCCACCACCTGGTTAACATCATATTGCAGCCCTGTTAGACACCACCCTAAAAAGGAAATACCATTTTTATGCATATTGGAGACTTTTAGTTTGAAATGTAGATCTATGGTTCTGGATGGATCTGAC
The DNA here is from genome assembly GCA_028566095.1 of Kryptolebias brasiliensis. Classification (NCBI taxonomy): domain Eukaryota; kingdom Metazoa; phylum Chordata; class Actinopteri; order Cyprinodontiformes; family Rivulidae; genus Kryptolebias; species Kryptolebias brasiliensis. Next base: position 21,546,993 of record JAOXNZ010000105.1, read on the forward strand.
TCATTTTGTTTTTGATTACTACAGCAACAAAAATATGCATATGTTAACAGTTTATAAGGTGGTATTTCCCTTTATACTCTTCCCAGATTTATTCCTACATCTTCCACCAACCCTGCATTCTAACATCACCACCATATTTAAACATTTAGAAACCTTATAGCAGAAGTGATGCCCAGTGGTGACTGGCAACAACATATTTTCCACATAGGTAAAAAAAGCCACTTATTGGGGGCTTGCAGATGCAGTCCAAGTCTAGAAGAAAAGGACCTAAGAGTTAAGTATTCACAATGAAATGATGTTATTATTAGAAAATAAAGAAAGCATACTGTTTGCGTAGCTCCACGAGACGGGCGGTGAGTCCTGCAATCTCATTTATGGAACGCAGGATGTCATCTCGCTCTTTGGGGTCTTCACAAAGATCGGCGATGCGTTTGGCCTCTGCTAGAAGTGCTCTGATGTTCTCCTCTCCTTCAGGACCGCCATGAGGATCAGCCAACCACGCCTAAAAAAACATGGGTGTGATATAATTTCCATTTGATGAAGAAATAAATATATACATCTAAACTTCAATACGAATGAGACATACAATTTAAACAAAAAATTAACAAAGAGGCACAAATAAGTGAGTAGAACACTTTTTTATTTATTTCTCTGACCTGTGCAGCATCCAGCTTTCTAGCAATGGCCTGCTTGGCATTGATAAGGGCCTCCAGTCTGCGTGCAGCGCTGTCCACTTTGCCAAAAAGCAAATCTAAGCCCTGTGAGCACTGGCCTGCACGCTGCACACATCCTGGTGTCGGCCCCTGGCCCCTGTCAGAAACAAAAATCACAAGAAGCTGAAGTATGAGGACAAAATAACTGACATGCAGTGAAGGAGAAAGTATGTAACAAACACGCTACCTGATTCGTAGATCTGCAATCTGGTCAGTCATCTGCCCCAGAGCTTTAGTGGTCGCCAGTACGTCTTTCCTCTCCTTCCCAGCACACAGCTCTCCCACCTTACCAGCTTCGTCCAGGATCACACGCAGCGCCACCTCAGCAGGGTCTCCTGAGGAGGACAACATGCCACAGCGTGAGATGGACGGGCAGATTCAACACAAAGCGCTGATTTTGGATGAAAGCACACAAGGCTACCTGGCTGTCCATGAGGGTCTCTGAGCCAGGTTTTAGCTTGTCCCAACTTTGACTCAATCAAAGCCAGAGATCTCTTCAAAGCCTCCATATCCTGAAGTCGAGAGAGAGAGAAACATTTTTATTTCTCTTAAAACAGCAGAACACTTCACCTTCAGTTAAACCATAAGAGTTCAGTTTTTAATGTCTACTTTCTGTTTAGTTGGTCTCATACAGAAATAACGCAGAGTAGAATCAAGCCTTTTTCTAACAGGAGTGACAACATGCAGCAGTACTGAGCTATGGATATGTAAGATTAAACCGCATGATTTTCTTAATTTCTCAGTTATATTTATTTGCTGCTTTGGTCTTTTTTGTGGAGCTCACTGGCAACAAGACAAATATTAAACAAGACCTGTTTCATATTTAAAATATTAAAATATTTAAGCTTATTTAAGTATATATTTATAGATAACAGATTGTTTTCAGTGATATACAAATATTTGTTTCAGTCTGCTTCCAGTGACTCTCTGTAAAATGTAGATAAGAACAAACTGCACTGATTTAATCTCTGTATCATTAACTTCGATCTTTGATGCTTTCCCTTGTTCTCTCTCAGACCAACTCAAACCTTACAGAAGATGGCAGCATTTCTGAATTTTGTATTTTTATGCATTTTCTTTAGAGTTTTAGCCACATTTGTTTGTTGTATTTGTTTAAAACCCTCCCTCCCTCAGTTTATTTTACATATATTTTTGAAAACCTTTCAATCTATTTAGACAACTTTTCTTGACCTCGTCTTGTTGGAGATGCTCTTGTCATGTTATTGACCAATTCTAGTTAGGAAAACAGGTTTTTTCACCCCTTTTTTTTTTTTACATTTCACTCACTGATTCCAATTTGTTTTACCCTATCTAAACAAATTTAAAATAAAAAATATACAGTATATATACACATATACAAATATAATAAAACAAACCAACCAATTATTTAATTAATTGATAAATAAAATAAATAAAATAAAACTGAGGCAATCAGGAGTTAAATTCAGGCGAATGCATCAACTGAACAACTAACCCTAACAGTGTAATTATTTATTAATCAACAAAGGATTAAAATGTATTTGAGGGAGTGTAAAAATTACAAGTACACCCATACCTTTTTTACAGGGTTTAAGCAGCCAAGTGCTGCTAATCAAATGCACTGATTAATTGACTAACATCTTATGTGTAATTATGTGTGCAGAAGCTTTGGCAGGTTACTACTACAGACAACATTCAACATGACAGGCAGGGGATTATGTAACTGCCTGCATTTGTGGGTGAACAGGTGGACAAATTTGGATGAAGCTCTCAGAAAGTAATCCTTAGATGGACATTTACAAATGATTAACTTTACGAGTGCTTCCAAACTAAGATGGTTACCACTACTAATTAACCACAGCAAAAGTGGCTATAATTCAGCCAGTTTTACAGACAAAGAGCTCAAGTCTGGCATGGTAGTATCTAAAGGTCACCTCCTTCACATTCTCTGAGCGCTAACAAAATCTTTGTTTAAAATGTTGGCATGCAAGGCTGCAAGCGACATGGTTGTACTGTTTCCTATTTTAAAGAGCATTTTGGAGGCAGGTTTGAGTGACTTTTGTATTGTATTAATCTGTAAAATAGTATTAAAATAAATAATTTGCCACTGATAGTCATTTGTTTTATTTATTGTGAAGAATGAATGTTAACGTTGTGAACAGAAAAACACAATTTTTTTGATTCTTCAAACTAGCAATATGTAATAAATAAATGAAAAAATAAAAAGAAGCGATGAATATCAAAAAAGAGACAATGAGACAATTATTAGAACTCAACCACTTTGACTGCTTGGTACAAACCGGAGAATTAAAAAAAGAAAGGTCTTTTTCCAGCTAAGAGGAGAATGAACCACCTAAAAGGAAACGTTCAATACAGCCCATCTATTATGAATGTGTCTGGACACCAACCAGCTTATTTCTATAATTCATGATCCAAAAGGACGGCAGCCATCGTGTGCCAGCAGTTTCCCCTCACGCACTGACAGTAAGAGCTTATCACAGCTGACTATGCAGTTTTTCCACAGCAAACACACACACAAACAGACGGATCATTGTCTGAGGAAGCTGTGTGCAGAGAAACATGCAGGGTTACAAGTTAGAGAAGTGGAACCGATCTTACCTTTACCACCAATGATCTGATTGTTAGCTCTTTAACTGCTCAAAACAGCATTTTATTGATTCTACTGCTGCCTCTATCACACAATAAGCAACACAAGAAAATAACAGACTGAACTTCTGCACCAAGCTGTCATCTGTTTTAAGCCATTTTACTCAAATGGGCGCTTGGTGACAAACAGATGAACATGTAACAATATACAGTAGTGATGAATTATGTGCGCTGCACATCATCACGTCAGCTAACAGAGGACTAAAACACACGACACACTTACTGTTGGAGACCTGTATGACAGATATACAGAATATGAGCACGAGGACAGAGTTTCTAATCGATCACGCACACAAGCTTGCATGCTGGAAACTGCAGGGTGGGGATGGGGTTTGGGGGGCAGAGAAACAGGCTTACCTTCTACAGGGAGGAAAAGAATGGAGAAGGAAGGTAAAGAAAAGGAAGGAAAAGAAGAATAACCAGGAGTTATACTCAGAAACAAAAAACAAAAGTTGACACAGAAAAGTAAAGAGTGAATTTTCCCAAAAGATGCAGGTCAGAGGGAGAGTTTGCGTGAATGCACACCACAACGCAAACGTGATTCTCAGCTTGGAGTTCTAGTCACCGTTTCAAAGTTTTTCTTTTTTCAGATTTAGGGGGTGCAGAGTGAACAGAATCGTCTGTACGCGCGGTGGAGGTTTTACCTTGTTGGCCCAGGCATCTTCATCCCACGTGGTGAGCTGCAAGACTCTGATGATCTCGTTGATTTCAGCGCTCATCTTTTCAAAGGTGAACCTTCTGTTCCTCTCTGCCTCTTCAACACCGGCTCCTCGACTGCTCTTTGTCGCAACAAAAATCTTTATAGCTGAAAGATGACGAAATTTGTCCAGTTGTGATTACAGTCAAGTGCAAATGTTGCGGAAGATGAAACTATTCACTTAAACCGCCATTTCATTTGAAAACCCCCAAAATTAAAACACTTATTTATCAATGAAACATATGGCCTGTTGGGGCTCTAAAGGAACCTCAAGACTAATTAATCAGATTGAGGTTTTAAAACTAAAAACAATAACTAAGAACCTTGGAATCTTGTGATAAATTTGCCTTTATTACCACATGCAGTAATATCCCCTATTGGGATATTGAAGCTTTTACAGAGATCTGCAACCTTATTTTCTTTATATTTTTGCACATTGCAGCCAAAGTGCAAGGAAAAAAAAACTTGGGAGCAAAATATAAAGATGTTAGAAATGATTTTAAACTTTTTTTTACTGAAGTGTTTTCCCTTTTAAAAGCTAAAAAAGGTTTAGTTTCTTTGCCAGGGCAGAGCACTGTATGAAAGCAAAGCTCCAAGTGGGCGATTCATCCCCAGCACCTAATGACTGCAATTATCCACATTACTATGGTGACTGCTGGATGCTTAATGACCAGCTCTTTCCGATTCGCACTTACACACCTGAGATAAGGACGGGCAGCAGCTCCTTGATGGTGTTCATGGAGCTGACGAGCATCTGCCTGTGTTCTTGGTGCGTCAGCTCCTGCTGTCTCTCTTCAATCATCTTTGACATTTTGGTCATCCCTGGAGAAAACAGAGAAAAGCGGGGAGGTTTTAAGATTCTGTGGGAGTGTGAGACATCCAAACCAATCGGTTGGGGAAACTGCAGAAAACGTTAGTGTCTTTGGTTTCAACCCAGTTGTAGAAACATGGATTAACAAACACATTCAAGCATCGTTACTTCATGAGCAACTGAGCTCAGACAATGGCTGCACCAGTGGCGTGTGAGGAGATTTCCTCCAGCTTATTAAGTCACAGTGTACTGAAAATCAAATTAACCTAATGTCTCTGATGAAAAATAGACTGTTTATGGTCCCGCGGCCAGTGAAAGGACTCATTCACAACATCCTAAGGTCAAGGAAGCAGTCACTGGTTGATTCAGTTTTTCATTAAAACAGATTTTAAACCCAAAGAACTGACTGATTCTTGTGCTCTCTTAAAATGTGGCCTCCAAATCCATTCAACTAACTCATCTTGCAAAAAGAAAAAATGTGAAATTTTGGGCCCTGTTAAAATCTATGTCATCTTCACACACATTTAACAAACCCAGGAGCTTAGCCTAGATATAAAAGACTTATGTATCTCCGCCTTGCGGTTCCTACATTCTGTATAGGAGTCAATCCTGG
>JAOXNZ010000105.1:21558450-21571447 GCA_028566095.1 Kryptolebias brasiliensis
AAAAAAAATCTTAAAAGTGTCAGAATTACTTTAGTTTTTATTATTATTATTATGAGTTTTATTTTGGTTTACCTCCCCTCGTGTCATCTTTAAGTTGAAACTTTTTCTCTTTTTTCCCCCCAATATTTGCCTTTTTTCCCCTCTTTGGATGAAAAGTTCTCAAACTAGAAACAAACAGACACAGCTATTTTTCTTATTTTTCAACTACTTGTCTTTGCTGCTGCAAAGAAAGCTGATGAAACACATCAGAGTGGGATAAAAAAAAGTGCTGGAAGATCGTAAAATGTCTGATGTGGATAGATTTGTTGACAGAAATCAATGTTCTTTGCTCACAATAAAGTATGACCCTCTTTATATGGGTGGTTAACTGAAAATTATCATTAACTGAACCTTTAAAGACAAAAGAATCTGACCTAAAAAAAATGCAAGGGATCATTTCACAACTTCCAGGTTGACTAAAAGGAGACACACAAGTAAAAAAGACTCATCTCCAGTCTGCTAAAGAACAAGATGAAATATCTCCTTATGCGCAGGATGGAAAACCTTGGTATAAAAATGCCAGAGACTATTTTCCTTCCTTATAGGGAGCTGATGTTTATCAAAAAGTTCCAGCGTCTTCTGCCGTGTGCGTCCCTCCTCTTCTCAACACATTCTGTCTCTCTGTAGACTGTTTTAGTTGACAGTCTCACTCCTCACATGCCTCTTCTCGCTCTCTGCTCAGTCAGTCACTTAATGCTAAATCTATTTATTCCTCCCCCCCCCTCCCCCTCTGAAGACCCACTCGGGAGCCTACGTTGACTCCTTCAGGAGCAGACTCTTCACTTTTACCACTGAGCAGCTCCGTCGTCAGCAGGACTTCAGAAAGCTCAGGCTTTTAAAACCGACTGCACCACCAGCATGTGTCACGTCTTCAGCTGAATTTGCATCAGCCTACGCACAACCTCCGAAGGATCAAGACCGACACCATCTTCAGTTTGTGACTCAGTGACCTAGATCTCAAGCCCCCCCCTTTCCCTCCTCCTCCATAGCAAGCCCACCGTGGATGGCGTTGACTGTGTAATTGTATCAGATGCACTGGGACTTTTGCGGTGATTGTGGCATGTTATACTCTGAGAGCTTGAAGTGAATCATCTTTCTAAAACAGAGCATAAGTGCCCAGAACTGCATTGGTTTGAGCTTTTGGTGTCCTTTACTTCCAGTTAAGTTTATCTACCCAGCAACCAACTGCTGGACACATTGCAAAGCTCTGATCTCAAGCACCTTTTGTCCTTTCATTCAACAATATCTTGTCAGCCACTTCTTCCCTCTTGCTTCTCTGTCAGCAAACATTTCCCCCCCACTTCTGGCAAAGGGTTACTATCAAGAGTGTCTGAGGATACAGCAAGCCTCAAATCTCAACAAAATGTCAGTAATCCTCAAAGCTTTAGGATTTAAGAATGCATCTTTTTTTCCTCTCTATTGTGATTTTTTTTTATATGTCTGCTTCATATCCATCCTAAAATCATTCTCTCTGCCTTCCTATTAAACTCCTTGCTCTCTCCTTGCAGCCTCAGCCAACAGACATCAAGGAGTCAGTCCAGGGGTGCCAATGAGGAGTGGGAGGGGGAAGGGGGAGGCAATGGCCAACCTTTTAATTTTTCTGGCCCCCCTTAGCCATACCTCTCAGACTTAAAGCTCAGTTATATTCCATGAGAAGTGAAGAAGTTGGTTTGTGTTCACGTGGTTGCAAGACATTCATTTTTGAACACTCCTTTCATTGTCCACGAGACACTCGGCTCAGAACTCTCAGCTTCTCAACTCTCCTGTTCTTGTACAGATTTTTGCTTCCCTTAACCCTGACCAGACTTTTTTATTAAACAGACTGAAACAGTGCACGCCATTTGGCAATTGCAAATTTGACGGCACACAATAATAGGGAAATGAAGAGAACGTGTCCCTACGCTGCCCGGACGAAGAGTACTTCCTCTCGACTATCACAGCCACGAAGGGACACCTGTGTCTTTCTGATATCTCCTTCTACAAGTTCTTCGTCAACTGACTATCTTTTTAAGTTCATAGGTTTATAAGTTTCGATGGAACGGTCATAAAGACAGTTGTATTTTCTAACAGCTGCAAACAGCTGCTTCTCAGCGGAGCAGTAGAAGCAAAATGACTTCATTAAAGCTTAAACATGCCCACAACAACTTCTGACCAATCCCACAATACTTGGCGCAAGCCCCTGTGAGAAAAAGTTCAGTCAGTTCAACAATTTGAGAATCCACAGATCAGGTTTGACTTAATAAATAAGTTGTAATTTATTTGAAGCATGCAGAGTAAAATTTTAGACTGTTAGGAACCAAAATTAGCTCAAATATTTGCCATACGTCACAAATATAACATGTTTTTAAGCGTTTGAAATTGGTCCTTTCAAGAGAGAAAACCAGAGCTGAATCAATAAAAAAACAACAAGGAGATCTCTTTCATCACTTTTCTCATTCACATTTTCCCCCTTTTTCTTATTACAAGTGATTATGTTTACTTCTGTGTGCAGCTGAACTCTCCTGAGCGAGTGAAGCCCAGTCCCTGAATCAATACCAACGACTCGGATCAGCATCAGTGATGTGCGCCGTACTGATTTCTCCAGGCAGCGCGCACAGAAGAAACATCAATACGCGCTGAAACTTGGCTGTTTCAGCTCGAAAAGACCTTTTAGACTTAAATACGTCAGAGATGAAGTGGGAGATCAAGTAAAACTGAAAAGTGGAATAGTCACAGAAAGCAACCAAAAATAAGAGCATTAAGGCAAGTTTGTAATTTAGGTGTAAAAGAGGAAATCAAATAACTAGAGGTCTAGCTTTCTTTGAAGGAATGCATATCACCAGCCACCTTTCATGTTAGTGTTTTAGATTAAGATCATCTTATTTAGAGAAACTATTGAGTTAGTTTGGTTTAACTTTATGTGCAATGTGAGATATTATGCTCCAAATATGTCGGGAATAACTCTCAGCTACAAACACCAGATTTTAGCACAATATCTGCAAAACTGACTAAATCAGAGACATTTTTGTGTTTTCTAATATCAGTTGGCTTGATTTCAACTGGCTCCAAAAGTTACTCAGCTGCAGAGGTATTTCCTGAAAGTTTCATTAAAATCCACGCAGCAGTTTAGGAGATATTTTGTAGATAGTCTGAATTGTTAATGGGAAAATTTCAGGCAAAGATATTGTACAATCTGTCAGCGCTCTGACAGTGATTTAGGGATCAGTCTCAGCTACTACCACACCCATTTTTACTACATTATCTCTATAATTGATTGAGTTATAGTCATTTTTTCCTGTGGCATGTATATCCAGTGATTACTTTCTGCAAGTTTCATTAAAATCCGTCCAGTGGTTCCTGAGATATTCTGCTAACAGACAGGGACCCTCGGTCCTCCTGAGGCACATTTCTCACATGGAGAGAGACTCACATCCTCCTGATTCAATCAGCAGAACTCGTTCCTTCCGCCCCACAAAACTCATTGAGCTCAGCCGCCATCTGATAATCAAGCTGGGCAAAGTTTGACCTGTCATGTTGCAGAGAGGCGCGCAGGAACACAGGAACCAGAGCTGCAGGGGCCCCCATCAGACAGGCATGGACGTCAGCTGGGTGCTCGACAGTTTTAAAAATCATTTTAATGGCGAGTAAAGACCAAGTTAAGCCTCAGTGAGGAAGAGGAGGAGGAGGGAGCTGAGCTGCTCTATGTTTGGCGCAGGACAGCTTTATGATCTCTCCTTCTTCTCGTGATTTATAACGCTCATCAGTGAAGCATGAAGGCTGCTGTCAGACCTCTCACTGGGGCTCCAGAGATGCCTGCGGGTCGGAAGTTTGGCTGATAAACGCCTTTCAGAGATTCACACACACATGGTTCAAAACTCACCCGGACAAGGTTGCTGACAGCCGCCTGCACCGCGGCCACCGGCACCGACAGGTCCGGGATGGCTTTACCGTCCACCTCCCCCTCCTCGTGCATGATGACCAGGTGGGAGATCTGCTGGGCCACCGGCTCCAGGATGCTCTCTATGGTCTTGGTGTGAAACACCGGCATCGTGAATGACTTTCACCGCAGCCCTGATGAGAGGAGAAGAAAAGGGGCAGCTGGTCGCTCCAGCAGCAGCAGCAGCTGATGATGAATTTCTCCTCTCCTCCTCACCGACACAAAAAGCCCGAATCCCTCTCCTCCCCGGCGGCCACCGCCTCCTCTGTCTTCACCTCCTCTGGAAAGGCTGGGCTCAGGCGGTCGGTGTCCTCCGGTGGGAGCGACCCAAATCGTGACAGAAGGAATCACCGCCCTCCACCCAATCACAGCCGCCGCGCCGGTCTGTGCGCACCGACGCTGCGCACACAGAGCTCTTCCCTCATTACGTCATGCGTGCCAGCGGCCCCCAAAAAGGACAGAGTTGGGGTGACTTAAAGGTACTACTTGAAATGTCATGAAAACTGGTCAAAAAATAAAATAAAAGACTGTGAAGTAAGAAACACAATCCGCACACTTGTTTTTTTCAAACCAATGGGTAATATGTCCCTAAATTAAAAATTTGTAAACAGAATTTGTGACCAGATGCCAACTATCACGTGTGTTTGTTTACCTACTGGAACAGCCAAGGTGAATGAAAATAGGCTGACAATGGCGGTGTCCATGCAGGACTTGTTTGGGATGGAGAATTTTTATGTATTTTTATGTATTTACACTCAGTTTTGTTGTGTAAAGTATGTAGGTGAAAAGATAAATTAGGTTGAAACAGCAGACGTACTGGTATAAAAAAGGTTTTGCAAAAGCAGTGTGTTTGACTGCAGAGCTCTGTCTTTACAGCACTGCTCTATCCCCGATATTTATTTCTGACAGTTGTCTGGATCTTTCTCTTTTCTTTCGGATTTAGCTGCAGATTCACTCTAATATTTCCCCTTAAATGTCTTCTCTGAAATTCTACGCTTGTCCGATTCTGCCATATTTGTTTACCTGCACAGACTACAGCCAGCCTATCACACGACAGAAGCTTCCTTGTGTTTTTTGGCAAATTCAGCCGAGTGTTTTGTTTACACCGAGTGCGTCGATATATCTGAAAAACTATTGGAGGAAACTCTTTCAAACTACACCATTTCATATAGTTTAGGATAACCGTTTCATGTTTGATTTTACAAACAGTAAGTACCTTTAATGACCTCTAATGGGAAATTTTTGAAATTCCAAAATGCAGTATGAGAAGCAATGAGGTGAAACACCTACAGGCAGAAAGGTTAAAGCTGCTCCTTGCAACCATTTAAAGGTCCTCTTCACATCTATAAAACTGTACAAAAGAGCCCAATTTGCACTTTAAGTAGTGTTTATTTTGTATGAAGTGTTAAACCTCCATCTGACACATGAGCTGTGTTCATTAAAAGGTGGGTCGGGAGTTCATGTCTCCAGGCCTCAATGTGCAGGTCTAAATAAAGACCAAGGATTCAGCTTGCTGCTGGCTGAAGCTGAAAGGAGTCTGAAAGATTACCACACAGCACCCTTCCTCTCTGTAAGATCTGCTCTTTGACTCTGAAGATAACGTCTGTTTGTCAGACATGTCGACACTCACCTGACAAGCTTAGGTTGAACCAGTTTGTGCAAAAATGTGAAGTTTTTAAGTTTTTTTTTTTTTTAGAATAAAGGCCTAACATTCCTTGAAGGCCTCATATTGCTCGCAGCCTTTCATGTCACAGATTAGGATAATATTATACTGAGAGTCAATGTAGTTGTAGCTGTATTGGTCAAACAACAATGAACCGCAATGATATTCACCCTGTTTTCATTCATGGGTGTATGTTTCTGGTTTGAGTGCATGCTGCTTGGTGAGGTTGTCCCTGAAATCTGAGTCTGTGTTGGGGAAACCGGAGACCCCAACAGCTATAAGATAACTGTATTTATACCCTCTGAGACCCCCTGCTGACCCGAGGGCCTGTGGTCAAGTGAGCACCTTGTGTTTATCTGTGTGGTGTGTTCTGTGAGAAAACTGTTGTCCAAACCAGACAGACTGGACACTCTGGTCCTCCTGGATCCAGTATCAGTCATCGGCTCTTCTTGTTAGGAATTGCCCTTAAAGAGGAGCGAGAGTCGAACTTGCTGCATCTCAAACCCATATATGGACGGAGGCACAGTAAGAGCAGCATTAAAGTAAACTGGTGTCTGTGAGTAACTAATGGGGTGCAAAACAGACGCCGATTGGCTCAAATAGTCCTGCCGGGAACTATTTGTATATGTGGACTTGTCCAAACTGAATTTGACAGAAAACACTGCTGCGGGGATGCACAGGGAGGTTTTAAAAAGCAAAATACTTTCAGTCACGACCAGCTGGAAGCTGGTTGTTCACAATAAAATGATGCTTACACAACATTTAATGTGTTTGTGTGATGCAGCCTTTCTATGAAATGTTTCTTTTATTGAGTGGGGCGTATGTGTTGGGGGGTATTAAACAGAAAAGTGTGAGTCATCGGCTGTCTGATAAGAAGTAATGCTCAGTCTGCTCCTCTGTAGGAGACCTATGTTTAGCATAGATCTGCTTTTATTTGCACAGTGCTGCAACAACAGCCCCTACAACTGTTATCGTCTAAAAACTGCATAAAATTCATTAAAATATAACCCTTCTGATATGGAAAACTATGTAGTGTTTGATGTTTTAGCCCTCACAGTTTTTAACTGCAAAGTAAATTTTGCAATAGAATGTATTTTTTAGGGTGTCTTATTTATTGTGAGCACACAAACTGCTTAGACAAAGAGGAAACAGGAAAGTGTGGCTTTGAGACTGAATTTGTCACATATTTATACAAAGGTTTACGTGTGTGTCAGGACCATTATAATTACACAATCTTTTACACACAGGGAAATAAGCTGCCATAATAAAATCTCCAACTGAATTCCTGCTTTCTGACAGTAAAGTAAAACAATGCAATGATTCTGTCAACATGATTTTTTTTGTTTTGTTTTCTTTTTGTCATCTTTGAGGCCATTGTTGCTTGAAGAATAGCAATGCCAGCATGATGTTTTGGCACACTTTTAGTCCAGTATTAAATATAGTAAAACCTGTGTGTTGAAATAACACGGCAGCCTAAATTCAGATAAAATAGTTGCAATCAATTGTCTCGCGTTATTTGCTCCATGCACTTTAATCAGGATAATGAGTTTTCATGTAGTACCAACAGGTGCATTTTTAAATGTGTCAAGCCCAGTAGCTAAGGAGTTTAAAAATGCAAACCTCAATAAGTTACTCAAGGAATGGTAAATGACTTGCACTTGTGTAGCACTTTATCTAGTCCAAGGACCCCAAAGCGCATCACACTACAATTAGTTATTCACCTATTCATGGTGGTAAGCTACATTGTAGCCACAGCTGCCCTGGGGCAGTCTGACAGAAGTGAGGCTGTCATTGCACCGGTGCCACCAAGCAGGTCAAGTGTCTTGCCCAAGGACACAATGGCTAGAAACGGACAGAGCAGGGGTTTGAACCAGCATTCTTCCAGTTGCAGGAACAGCCCCTACCTGCTGAGCCACTGCCAAGGAAAACATAGGATGTAACAAACAGAGAGGAAAACTAAAGAGTGTATATGATGAGGACATCTAGTGACTTTGGATGACAATAACCAAAACACCAATTAACTAAATAACCAAAACTAGAGAGTAATACAACATCGGCCCCCTGTGACACCTTGGATCCCATTTAAAATTCTTATCAGACCATCAATAGTACTGCTCCATCATCTCTTTGTCTTCTACAACCCCAGTAGAAGTCTTTGCTCTCAGACTGAAGCCCTAAGAAATTGTTCCCAGGACCAGAAGCAGGACCTTCAGCCTTCAGGCGCCAGAGGTCTTTCAATGTTATTTTATTGTTATTGTAAGACTTTATAATTTACAGGGGAATAGAATAAGGTAATATTTTATTTTAGAACATTTAACATCTTGTAGGCACTTTTATGTTTATGTTTGTTTTTCTTGTGTGACATTGGGCATTTTTCAATAAATACAGCATGAATCCACAAAAGTTGATATTGTTCACATAAGCAGCATACTATAACTTCCCACTCAAAATCCAAAAACAAAACAGAAAAATGAGCCATCAGTGAAGTTCTGGATGTACTGAGAGAGCTGTTCACTGCTAGTATGAGCTGTCAGGAAATATTGTTTATTTATAAAAGTATTTTCCTTTTCTTTTTGAGGTTCTGTAAAGCTTACTTAAGAAATCAGACTTTTTTTTATTGTGTTTGACTCACACTGCATTTCACAAGAAACCTATGCTTCAATCATTTTTATCTTGATCACACACGACGGATTTAGTTTCTAAGTCATAATTTATGTTTTTATTAATGTTATTCTGTTTAAGTGCCTCCATGTAATCTATACGCAACACTGCCATCTAGTGTTTAAATTACGCAAAACACACAAACTCTTGAACAACCAGACTTTTGGATTTTTACATTTTAACTGTGATAAAATACTGGCTGCAGTCTTTTAAGTTTGTGTGTGTGTTTGTGTAACTGTTTTGGGTAAAGGGTAAAAAAATGACCCCACAAATACACAGAGTTTTTTAGTTTATTATAGATTTGTTTTTTCTATTTTATGCAGAAAATATTTATACACATGCATATCCAGCTGCTTTATTCAGCTTTTTTGAGCTCACAATTAAAGCATCTGATTTACAAATTGTGCACCTGAGAAAAAACAAGAGTATGACAACATGATACAAAAGTCTTATTTACTTTATCTTTATCGTAAAAAAAAATATTACAACAGCAGGTCCAGTCTTTCAGCAGAGGGAACGCTTATTAAATTAAATTAGATAAATATAATGTGAAAACAATAATAAAATAGTACACAATAAAGCATTTATATAATATCACTTTGCATTCAAAGCAAAGCTTGTCAGCTGCTCATAAACTAGGGATGCAACACTAATATTTAATATTTCCAGACCTGTTTTAATCAGTGCTAACATTTCAACAATAAGTCTGCAATACAATGACATCAAGCTGAGGTCTGCTTTGTCCCAATGTTCCGCTGAAACATGCAGACATGAAGCTTATTTATCTTGAAATGTACAAATTAGCCGCAACAAATCATGAATGTAAACTTTATCCTGCTCTAACAGTCTTGAATGATTCAGTCCAAGAACCAGTCCTATGAAAGCCAAGGTAAATTTGATATTTTCTCTTTGCCTACATTCGTTTGGGGCTGATGCTGATTTTGTGCATGAAACCAAACCAGAAACATCTTCACAAGTGCTGCAAAAACTGGCCTTTTATAAACATGCAATGGTCAGAGAATAGAGTAACACGTGCCACCTTTTCATTTTGGAGGATACATCAGTCCTTTTGTGTATTCTGTAAGCCCCGTTTTTGCTGCGATCCATTCGTTGTAGTTGGTTACCTGTGTGTAAACACCTGGTTTGTTTACAGTGGCGCAACCTTCGCCCCAGCTCACCACCCCAAAGAGAAACATACGACCCGATGCTTCACAAACCAGTGGACCCCCAGAGTCCCCCTGTGAGGAAAATGTCAGACAATCACTAAGACATAAAAAATAGAATCATATGGAATTAATAAACTAAATGTTGTTATAAAAAAAACTTTTTTTTGTTTTGTTGAAGCTCTCAGAGCAGTGAAAGAGACTGTATTTGCTTACTCTGCAGGCATCTGTGCTCCAGTCAGGACTCGCAGCGCAGAACATGTTCTCCGTGACAAAATGTGTATAAGGTGGTTCCTGTTTACACTGAGGGATGGAGATCAGCCTCACATCGGCCTGCTTTAGTAGCTGTGAGTACTCTGACGAGTCTGCAGACAGCACGGTGTCAGGTGTAAGTATGGCTGCAGCGGATGAGTCAGTCGTGAGTCTAAAAGTGGTGCCATTCTTACCAAATCTTTGCTTCCCAAATCCTGCAATGCTGCATGTGAATCCAGCAGGAAGTTGAGTATAAGCTGGAGGAAGGCAGGCTGTCTGCACAGAAGGGGTCTTCACTGCACATCCGCCATTTTTGCTTTTGATTTTCAGCAGTGCTGGAATTTAGAAATACATGTATGAGTTCTGCACACAGAGAACTTCCCTATTCGCATTCAGAAGAAAAAAAGAAAGTCCACCCTCTTTCACTTCTAGTGTTTTATGTGTCAGGATTTAATAAAAATGAGCTGCTTTTATCACCAGGTTCTGAAATTATTCAAATCTAACCTCAAGGGTAAAAAAATAAACAAAATCCCACAACAGATTTCATCATGTCAAGCTGTGCTTCAGACATACGCCTGATACCACCTGTCAAGCACAGTGGTGGAGGGTGATAATTTGGGCTTGTTTTACAGCCACAAAACCTGGGCACCTTGCAGTCATTGAGTCGATCACAAACCCCTCTGTAGACAAGAGTGATCTAGAGTCAAATGTGAAGCCATGTGTTCAACAGCAGAAGCTTGGACCAAACTGGGTCGTGATGCAACAAGACAACGATCCCAAACACAGCAGCTGATCTACGACAGAATGGCTGAAAAAAAAACAAGTGCAAAACAAAGTCTAGAACTCAACTTGACTGAAATGCTGTGTGGGACCTTAAGAGAGCTGTGCATAAATCCAAAATATCTTAAGAACTGAAGCAATGTTGTAAAGATTTGTGGGCCAAACCTCATCCACAACCAGGTGAGACACTGATAAAAATCATGTAGAAAACAACTACTTACAAACTATAAGCTGTTGAATCATGTGCTGGAATTAGTTTTGGCTTCATTTTTGTTTAATCAATAATGACCTGATGGAATCTGCTGTGTGTTTTTGTACAACTCACGTTAGATTAAACCAATTTTAGAACCAGATCATTTTTATCATATGTATGTAAGAACTGAAGGAGGATCCCACCGATGGTTGCTCATACACACCTATGTCATTGTTGTAGTTGCTGTCATCATAGTCTTCATGAATTATGAATTTTTCCACAGTGAATCTCTGCTCCCTGTTGGCATCTGTTTCATTGATGCCCGTCTTTCCCAGGTACACAGACAGATGTGGGAGTTTGGTATGCTTTCTGAACAGACACCAAAAGCCAACGACTTACACACAAAACACCTCTACATAATGTAAAAATAAAGTGTGAAAAGTGCAGTGGGGAAATAAGTGACAAAGGTGATGTGTCTTCTCACCCATCTAAGAAGCAGTGAGCAGCTGTGAGGACCCAGCAGGGCGAGATGAGAGATCCACCACAAAGGAAGATGGAGTTCAGATAGAAAGCAGCCACCCATGGGTGTGACTCTATGGTTGTGAAGGAGCCGCCCACAATTTTATTCACAATGCTCTCAGAACGCTCACCGCACGTATGCTCTTTAGGGACATGGAAAATGAAATTGTGAGGAAGTCAGCTGATGCTTTTGAGAGAACTGAGAAGATTTAAAAACACAAAAGTACCTGTGTCCACAGGAGGGGGAGATATGGTTGTTGGTTTTGTTGTTGGTTTCACGGTTGGTTTAGAACCTGAGGTAAGCAAAAATCACACCTGGTCAGAGAAATCTTAATAATATGTGCAGATTTTCAGTGGTTTAATCCAACAAAGACACAATAGCTTTAAAAAATATAGTCTTACATCTGGGAATGTCACAGTATTCTCTCCTAATCCCCCGTTTCTTTTGGACGTAACACCAAGGCATCAACTTCTGGTCAGGATTCCTGTTGTTAAAGAACGATACATTAATTTAAAAGTGTGATACATCTCTCTAACATGTCAAGGCATCGGGATTAAAACATACCTGCAGTAATTATGTTTGCCAATTCCGTTTGAATCACCCCAAGAATGACTAACCCAGCGCCAATTGAGACACCTGCGACCATTTGATGACTTTGCGACAAATCCTCTGTAGTTGCTCCCATCTCCAGACCGACACATTTCTGCTCATCACAAACCAGAGACAATCAGGAACATTGATTGGATCTGGTCAGAAATTAAAATGTAAGATTATTGCCTGAACAGGTGACTTACCAGTTCTGTTTTTACGTCGTGAAAAAACCTGAGAGGAGAAGAGACAAACGTGTTCAGACATTTTTACACAAGCTGCTGAGTTGGCTTTAAACTTAAAAACACTTCCACTTGATGCTTACCGTGCTGACACTGACAGCTGCAAGGATGGAGATGATGACAAATAGATTCATCTTCACTTCTGGTTTTACTTCTTCTTACTGGGGATATTTTTTTCTGGGAGGAGACATAAAAAAATACAGAAATGGAACTTCGTAATGGAGGATGAATGGGTGCAGGGACCTTATATGGAGTGTTTTATAAAGCACGTGATAAAACGTGTGACTGTGAGAAAATCATGTGGCTTTACTGTCTGTTTGTAGCACATTAATGCTGCAAAACTGCTCCTCTCTGCTTTGTTTAAAACTTACAGGGGTAATATTCACATCCCCCTCCACATTCAAGCTTCCAGTGTTTAAAACAATGCAACACATGCATTTATTTCAGAATTTAACAAATGGTGCAATAGTTCAATGTTTTAGTGAGATAGCAACAGTTAAATGATATATTGATGAGTCTGTTCTGTACTGTTCAGATAGTTTCTATCTGTACAATAAGTACAAGGTCAATTTAGGTTAGCAGATTACAGCATAGCCTGCGCACACTATTAACATCCCACTGATTCAGCAATGTGCACATATCAAGCTTTTTCTTCCTAGATATTTTAGATATGCATTGTTTACTAGATACTGAAGAAAAAGTTGCACAATAAAATATTTTCTTTACTTAGATTTACTTGGTGGAAGCATCTCTTATATTGCAATATCACAGATTCCAGTGAGGTAATCTAAAAGCATGTTATGTAGTGCAGCAAACAAAGAAGTTTTTCAGATTTGCTTACCTTCCTAAAGTCTTTTTTTCTCTGATTTGCTGCGTGACGACCAAACCTCACACTGCCAGGTTGTTCTGTTGTTGCAGTTCTGATGCCTCCCTCTGCTACGTCCCATTTAAATATAGATGGGTGGCGTTTAGGAGGCATT
>JAOXNZ010000105.1:21588736-21598968 GCA_028566095.1 Kryptolebias brasiliensis
ACGGAAGAGAAGTAGGTAGTAAGTATACAGTGGGCCTGTTTTGTTGGTTAAATACAGAATACGTCGACTGAAGATGATGAGTTGAGGGGGTGGGTGGGGGGGTGAGTTGCAGCCAGTTTGGTGGACGGCACACTTCGGGCCTAAAACTAAACGTCTAAAAGGGCGAGAAAGGAAATGAGAAGTGGGGCAAAGAGTTGTTAACCCCTTCATTCTGTGGGGGGGAAACGTGAAGTGAAGCAAGAATGATGCCATGGTTTTAAAATAAATTAATTAATTAAAACCATAAAAACGCTTTTGCCTGAGAAGGTGACAAGTAGTCACCCTGATCGTTATGTGCTTTATTAGTGTGTTGTTTAACTTTGCTTTTGGAGCTGCTTTCATTGGGGTTTTTTTTTTTAAGAAATAATTTGTGATTAAAATGAGGTTTTGATTTTTTGAGAATTAATTTTCCGGTTTTGCTGCACTGAAATCTGACAGGTGACACTAATTAAAGGCTGGAAGATTTATGTAAATGCGAGTGATTTAAGTCATCTCTGTGCCATCTTTTTTTCCTTTTCGGAGTCAGTGGTGGGCTGCGTTAATAACCGTTTAATCACACCTCAAACACTGCTCATGGTAAACCGGTTAAAAAGGGGGCAGCATACAAATTATTTTTATCTGACTGAAGTCATCCAGATCTGTGGTGTACATTTCTTTGCAGTGGATGAATGTCAGCTTGTGTAGTTTTATTTTCTGGTGTTTTGGCCGTTAGTTGTTGAGATCTGCTGACCTACTTTGGCGTTTACTGTGATGTGAACGGATAAAAAGATTCTGTATCCCTTACACGCCTCTGTATGTGGCCACTGCACAGCAGGAAGTTTAAATTTGTTTCTTTGCTTCGTCTGGTTTTGATTAACTCGGCTGTGCATGCTCAAGTAGTTCAGCTTGATTCAGATGATTAATAGAGCTTGTGATTTATCTGCCAGCTCTCCTTACACAGCTTCCTCGCATCTAGTTCTATGTAAATTCTCAGGAAATGTCTTATTTTAAACAAAAAGACATCTGTCCAAAATCAACAACAAAAAAACAAACCGTGCAAAGGTGAGCAAAGCTAGGCTTTTTCTTGGCAAATTGAGAGTTAAACTAAAATAAACCTACAGATGTGTAAGGGTGACGGATTGATTGCACCATCTTTTTAGAAATCAATCTTCAGCTGTCAGTGTTTACTTTTTCTGTAATTTTAGCAACGATTGACTGGAAAAGTTCATAGTATTTGCAAATTGTAATTGTTTTAAGGGATTATTGGCAACACAAAGCTTTTAAATTTAGTTTTGTCTTCACTTAGTTTTGTTGCAACAGTACCTTCCAGCACTTCACAGAATCTGTTCATGTCCCCTTTTTAGGGTTAAAGGTTGATATTGTTTGTTTATGATGCAAGTTGGTGCTAGTTTTTATTAAGTTGCAACTTTTCCAGCTCTGTGCTTCACTAGCTGAATTATTTTTCACTATTCAGAATTCAAGCCTTTAACGATAAAGGTTTTTTTCTGAGGCTTGCGAGACTGAAAGATTCAAACTTAAAGGCGCCTCCTGGATTCTAGTTAGCAGAAACACAGCTAGTCGCTCGCGTTTGGAGATAACGTGCTGTTTACGTAACCGCGCAGCGGCAGGCAAAGGTCGCGCTCTGCGTTGCTTTGGTGATGGGTTCAAATAAAGATACAAAAGAGGGGGTCAATATTTTGTACAATCTGTGAAATGTTAAACATTGTCTTTTTGTTTTAAAAGGTTTATATGCAAAAACTGTTTTCCAGGTTTTGACAATGTTCTGTAAAATAAAACCTATTTTGGTACCTCTCTTTGTGTTGGTGTTGGTGTGTGTGTGTGTGTGTGTGTGTGTGTGTGTGTGTGTAGTACTTCTGGGTGCCAACAGGAGGTGAGCTAACACTGATGGTGATTTTGGAATGAAGTGGTTGAATGTGCAAAAAAAAATAAAGATTTAGTCAAACAAAAGACTAAATTATAGACCCAGTAAAGGGTTCATAAATACAATGTAGGAGAAATATAGTTTTTGTAAAAATTGTGTTTGGAAGGAATTTATACAAGAAACTGAAATATCTAAAGTAGACATGGATACTACTGTGAAGTTATGTTTTTGTTTGAGTGAGTTAAGTAAAAATGGCTTTTTAAAGATGTTTCAAGTTTTTATTGAATGTTCTCAAAAGAATGAGTTTGTTCAGCTTAACAGTGACAATGAATTAGGGAAATGAGTCAAATCAGAAGGGATGAACCAGTGTTGACACAACTTTCCAAAGAGCCAGTTTTAGGTTTAAAGGCGTTTTGTTACCAGCAGAGAGAACTGTTCTCATTTCTGCCCAAAATATAATGTTACATGCTTCCCAAAAAGCTTTTACCTTATGTTTAAACATTGACAAAACAAAAAAAAGCTATTCCTAAAACCAGCACAGTCACAAAAGCTTCTCAAAGTTTGTTCAAGTGTGTGACCAAATGAGTTATAGCTTCCTCTCATGACCTCTCCGGCCCTGTGAGCTGTCTGGTGTCTTTAAAAGCCAAATCATCAGTCTCTGCTTCCTCAGGGAGGGTGTTTAGCTTTTGTCTAACCCCGGCCTGGAGAGAAATACAATCTGGAGAAAAAATAAATACACTTCATCTTCAATTCTTTGTTCAACTTAACATTTTTTTGTGTCTGCTGGCTTGTGTTTGTTTCACTGGGTGATCTAATTATCTGACATCTCGGGTGTCCCTCTCAGGGAAGTGAGATGAAGGCTGGGTTTTGCAGCTTCCTGGCTGAACCATCACTTTTCTTTCCTTCCTTTTGTTCCTGATCTTCCCACATAATTTCAGTCATCTAACCCTGACACTTTCCTGGACGTGTCCGTCCACGGAGAAACGAGGGTGCGGCCCCTCATCTTTTGAGTAAATCCAGATCCCCCAAACAGCAGCACACAACACTTTCATCAATAACTGCTCTGTTCTGAAGCTTTCTCTCCCATTCCCATGAGTCAGTGCTTTCAGTCATCACTTAAAACTGAAGAACAATTAGGCTGCAAGACTCATTCATCCTTTTTATGGCCAACCTTTAAATGTGCCCCTGGAAGAACTTTATAAGGAGTGCCACCAAGGCTGTGAAAACAATTGTCTTGGTTAGAATGAGCTGAAGCAGCAATCTCTACAGGAGGCTAAACATTTGGATGATTAAAAGGCAGAGCAGGTTTTTTTTTAAAGGTTTGCATATCGCCCGCAGCCTTTCACGCCAGGGTTTTACACTAAGATCAGCTCATGATCAGAAGAGACAAAGTTATAGCCGTTTTTGGTCAAACCTCGCCACATATGATCTGTTAGAGCTCGGAGTATGTGTTGGGAATGACTCCCAGCTACTACCACAACAAATTTTAGCTCAGTTTTTGTGTTTGCTAAGTTTGATTGGCTATGGCGGCCATCTCGAATGGGGTTGACTCCAAACAGCTGTAGATGTGTATAGAGTTTCATTACTATATGTCCAGTGGTTCATGAGATAATTTGCTAACAAAGAAACACACAGACACGGGTAAAAACATTATCACTTTCTCCTTTGCCAATAATAGACTTGAGCTGATTTTTTTTTTTTAAGATGAGAGCATTAAACATGCTGAGAAAGTTAAGCAGCACGTTTTAGATGTCGTGTTTACAGACGCTGTACTCACACCGGTGACAAAACCTCAGAATATTTCAGCCTCACCTGCCTTAGTTTTGGATCATATGTGTCATAAGTGATTACTAACTCAGTAGACAAATCAGCTCCTGGGTCAGGAACACTTAACTTTATTTAGTCATTTCTCAGCTTTGTCGTCACACGAGTTTAGAAACCCAACAGGAGTGGAAATGAACTCACCTCTAACAGAACAATTTTCACACTTAGATCAGGTTTCCTCCAAACTGACTCATAAATTTATATGTAATACTTGGAAGAAAGCATTACATTACCCCATATGTACTGCTTCTTACTTGTATCATCTGTAAGACTTCTGATGCAACGTAGGGCACTTCCTTCCTCTCCTTCCACTTGTTTGGACTAGATGTTCTTACTAGATGTTCTTACAATTTACACACTTAGACCAGGTTTCCTCCAAACTGACTCATAAATTTAAATGTAATACTTGGAAGAAAGCATTACATTACCCCATATGTACTGCTTCTTACTTGTATCATCTGTAAGACTTCTGATGCAACGTAGGGCACTTCCTTCCTTTCCTTCCACTTGTTTGGACTAGATGTTCTTAAACTGAGGCCATTCAAAAAGTTAACTAAAGCAAAAAATCTGAACTATTCCTTTAAAGACATAAACACAAGACCGATAAAGAGTCTTTTCACTGTTCTTAAAAGGTATTTACAACAAATTGGTACACAAAGAGTTAAATTAAACAGATAAATAAGTGTTTGTCTTGGTCAGCTCAGCAATCCGTATGTCCTTTAGCTGCAGTAGATGCTCCAGCTTCTCCACTTTGGTCTGCAGGATCTACACAAAAAAGGGAGCAAATACTTAAAGGTTACTTTTTTTATATAAATTTGTGTGGTAAAAAGAGAAGTTGGCCACATGTGTCATCATTCTGTTTTTTCTTTTTTTTTCTTTCATGCAGATGTGGCAAAAGACAGAAGAGAAAAAAACAGTTTATATCCGCTGAGCCACCGGTGAGTCACTGCTCACACAGGGTATGACACACCGAGCTCATGTGCAGCACAACAGGGAGTCAGTGTGTATGATGAAGCTCTACTCTTGCAGGAGAGCTGAAGTATTGTAATCCAAAGGTGATTTTGTTTGCAGATGTTCTGCCAGTCAGATGGTTTACCTTTACGATTTCCTGTAGATCCAGGATCGCTCGATCTTTTTCCAGGAGGAACTGTCGCAGAAGAGTGGGGTCCCTGACTGTGTAACAAGACTCCACAACCAGTTTCTGTTTCCTGTAGAGTAAAATAAAACACGTCCTTGTAATTAAAGGACTAGGAATGCATATCACCCGCCACATTTAATGACTGAGATCATTTTTAGTTGAGAAGTTGTAGCGTGAAAGTTTAGCCTTATATCTGTAAAATAATTGAATTATTGCTATTTTTGTGTTAGCTGTGGTGGCCATTTTGAATTGGACTGGCTTCAAAAGCTAATCAGTTGTAGATGTACAACAGTGGTTCCTTCCTGAAAGTTTCATTACAATCCCTCCAGTGGCTCATGAGATATTTTGCTAACAGACAGACAGGGTTCAATAGTTAATGTGAAAGTTTTAAACATAGATCTTGTGAGATCTGTTAGCACCTTGAGTATGTGTTGGTTATCAGTCTCTGCTACTGACACACCAAATTTCAGCTTAATACCTGTCAAACTGACTCAATTATAGCCATTTTTGAGTTTGCTACTGCCGAGTAGCTGTGGCGGCCATCTTGTATTGTACTGACTCCAAAAGCTAACTAGTTATAGATGTACATCCAGTGGTTACTTTGATGAGATATTTTGCTAAAATACAGACACAAATACACACAAGAAAAAACATTATCCTCCTACAGCAACAGGCTGTAATTACAGACGTTGAACGTCATTAATTTTATGTTAAAAATAAAAATGTCATACATGGTTTTCTGTATGTTCTCCTCGTCGATTTTCATTTTTGCCAACTGGGCCAGAATTCTTGCTTCAGCCTCATGAATTTCTAAAAGAAAAGAAAAGAAAAGAAAAACAGCAAAAGCATGACATTTCTCCAACTATATAATGGGAGTTGCAAACAACAAATCCAAACCATCTATTGTGCTATGGTCACAAACCTCCAAAGATTTATCTAAGAGATTAGGATGGGAGGCAGTTGGGTGATGACCACGACCAGAAACGAAGATAACGAGGAAGTCAGATAAGAAGTCGGAGAAAGAGAGAACAATCTGTCCGTCACAGCAGTGTTGAGCTCAGAAGACATGATAGAGACCGTCTGGAAGTTGGGAACTGATAAAAAGTCCTGAGCCCTGGGTCTGATAGTGGAGGATGATGAGGAAAGAAGAGGAGGAGGGGTTTCAGAGAAGAAAGAAGTGTGGGGAAACGCAAGAGATATTTATCACCAGTTCCCTTAAAGCTGCAGCGTTTCTCATCAGTCCTGTGTTTTTTACCTTCAGAGGAGTTACGTCTGTGTCTTTGTGCGCTCACTGATATTTCTGCTCCTGTCAGCAGGGTCGACAATCTCAGGAAATGCAAGAAAAGCAAAACAACTACAGTGTAGAATCATCTCTAACAGCTGTTGATAGTTGGTTTATGCTGACTTGGGGTCCGTCAGCTCACACTCATATTAAACATACCTACAAAAAAATCTAAAATTGCACACATTTCCTGTTTTAAAGCTAAAAAAAGGCTGGTTTTGGGCATCGTCAGCAATACTCTAACACAAGAATACGTGCTGCAGAAGTTGCATTCGGTTAGTCAAAACACAGTCATCGCATGTTTTAATTCAGCTGTTTTAGTTTGTGCGATCGATTTCCACTCAGTAACTTCAAACAAAATGTTTAACATTGTTCTCTAAGGTCAAAAGAGACTTTAAAACAGCAGCCTTTGATTAAAATTCAGTGAGGTTCGCCTAAAAACATTTTCTCTAGGAGAGACCCGGAATATATATAATTAAATTCTCTTTTAGGGACAGCCAAGCTAGTTTTCTTCACTCACCATATTGTCTTTTCAGGCCTGTATGAAGAAACCGAGGGCCAAGAATTACCATAAATATTAGAAAAGCTGCGCTGCCTAAAATGATTTACCGTAAACTGCATGAAAAGTTGCGCTGACAAGTGCAAGTCAAAAACATTTATCTATGTACATTTAGATTTTAAAACAGTATATTAATTCTACTGAAATTTAACAACCAATCTGGGTCCAGATAAGACTTCATCTGGGTCCAGATCCAGACCTCTGTTTGCTCTGTGGGTCCCCCTACTCCAAACGCAACTTTATGTTGACTGGGTTAACAAGAACAAAAAAGAGACAAACATGTTGGTGCTCGGTTTAAAGGTAACAGAAACTTCACCTTCAGGAGTTTTCTCCAGATTTCTGGTGTCAAAGTTGTCCAAAATCTAAATCAAAAATGAAAAAAAAAAAAAAAATTCAAAATGCAGACAGAGCCTTCAAAATTTTGTAAATAGCTTTAAAGTTTCCCATGACTTATTGTGTTTAAGTACTACTTTCTTGCTTGCGATGTCCGCCAGTTTCTTGTCTATTTTCTCCCTGAGCGCACTCAGTACAGGCTCAATCGCACCAGGAGAGCTCAGAACAATCTTGCTTATTGCTTCCTCTGGCACATAAAAATCCAGCTTTGGAAACACCTTCCTGTCCACACAGAAAAAAAAGAAAACAACATGTTTTTAATGAGACAAAACAAGGGTTAAAGCAGATTGCATGTGATTTACTGAGGAGTCCACAGGGACGGCTACATGTTTATGGTGCAGACACATAAATCGTATCAGTGACCAGGGAGAGGTTCAGTGGGTGTTTGATGAACGATTTCTTGTGACCAGATGAAGAGAAAAAGTTTGAATGAGTCTATAAGCTTCCGTGAATGCTGGCTTTTACTGTATAACAATGTTCTGAAGTCAAATTGTTAGATCTGAAGTTTTTGTGTCACAGTATTGATCAAAAGGAGCAAGAAATATAGAAATATATTCTGTACTTTATTTTGTTTTTTCTGTTTTTCAACTGCTTCGTTGAACTGCTGGACGTATGCTTCAGGTTTTCTGTTCTGCTTAATGTGTTTTGGTACTAAATAACACACATCACACAAAAATGTCAATGCAAGAAGAAGCAAAGCATCTGTTTTAACTCATAAAAATCTACATTTTGGTATATTTTGTCTATTCCAGAAAGACACTGGGTTGTATCTAAGAGTGTTATCACTAACTTTTCTGTGTATTTCTTTCAATGCAGTTGATCTATTTAAAGCACTATTTACTTTACTGTCCATCTGTTGCAGACAGAAACCACCACTCCGTTTTTTTGGGAATTATTGCCATAAAAATTGAATTGAATTAAACTTAATTTGCATAAATTTCCAATTTACACCTAACTTTACAGTCCCTCCTTGTCAAGTTCCTTCCAAATACCAGATTCTGGAAACAACCTAAAAGCTTTATGATGATAAAACTCCTATATATTTATTTATTGTACACAAATTAGTATATTTTAAGGGTAAAAATGATTCATTTGTGTTTATTTATGATAATATTTGAAGTATTGTACTTGAAGGGGTGACAAAAGTATGTCTAGGACTGCAGAGTTAAGAACCCTCGGTGTAATAGTGATAATAAAAATAATATTTAATGTTTTTTCTCTTGCCTGTTGAGGAGGTTCCAGTTTCTAAGCTTCTCGTCTCTGGAGTTGAAGGGCACGGTCAGGCTGCTGAGGTCAACAAACTTTGGGAAAAAATGTTTAACGACCTCAGCAACCAACACTGCAGAGAGTCCAGCAGGAAAACAGTCAGTTCACTGGTAAATACAAACACAAAAACTATGTAAAAAGTCTATGTGGATTGGCGCAGACAGAAAGACTTAATTGGAGCTCAAAAACTGTTGCTGCCTCTTCGTTTACAGGCTAAAAATAGCAGAAGCTAAGTGTGCTACCTCCATCGCTGAAGTCTCTCCTTAACTTCCGTTTGGGTCTAGAAAACGGTATCTTGTCCAGCCATGAAAGTAAATTTTCAATTTCATAATCTTGAAGCTTCTGATCCATTTCTTTTCTTTTTTTTTTTTTAAAGGCGACCACTGTTTCTGCAGTTTATAGCGATGCTAACAGCTAGCTTCTTTAGCCCCTCTGACCAGAAGTAGTTTGAGGCGTTGCTAGGCAACCGCTGCAGGCTACAGCAGCAAAACTTTAACTAACGTTTAAAAAATAGGAGAAGAAGAGAAATAAAACCAAATCTAATGTGACAATCCCGTTTATTGTAAGAAAACATGACTCAAAATCCTTTCATGAGAAGTTTTTGCTTCTACAGAGAAACATGGTTATTCTCTGAGATGAAAAAGTAATGATTACTTAGTTGAAACAAAATCATTTCAATTTTATTTCATTTGGAAGCCAGGGTTCCCGAGGAAAACCCTCACAGGCACAGGAAAAACATACAAACTCTATACAGAAACAGTTAAGATTTGAATCAAGAGCCATCTTGCTCTTTGACAACAATTCAGAGAATTAAAAGTATGATTTTTGCAATACTAACTAGGAAAACATACATGCAGTATACAGTGGAAAGCAAAGGAGGAGCCACTGACCCCATCTGACTCCAAACTGGTGCAACACAGCACAGAAACCTGAGGCTATGTGTTGTCATCCAAATGAGATAAGTTTATTTTCCCGAGACCAGCATTTGTTCCATCAGCCTGCAGGGTCGCAGACCACACCAGGAAGCAGTGGGGAGTCCTCCTCAGCACCTGCAGCTTCAGTGTGGTGGCCCGCTAGCAAAGGAAAGACTTTGGCCGCTACCCAAATATCTGCTTGCACCTTCTGTGCAAACGCAGCAGCCTTAGGAAACCAGGAGGCAGCAATATTGTGGAACAAATGTCCTCTAATCTCGGCCTGCTGGTCTGTGGTCCTCAGTGGACCCTCCTTGTCGTCCAATCATGACTTTTTGCTCCTAAACTCTGATTCTGGGTAGTGTAACAGCGACTCATTCAGAAAAGTTAACGTGAACTATTTGACCTAAATGAATGATCGTTATACTCTTTTGTTTTAAATCCTTTATACTACATGTTTTTGTTTTGTCTATCATTCTCTTGAAATGTATCTCTGAACATAAATATAAAATACTCAATAGTTTCTTGAATAAATTCTGTCATAAACCTTTCAAATGTTTTTAAAAGGGTTAAATGTTTGCATTACATAGTAAATATGTTGCATTTTGGAGTAGTATTGACATTATCATTTTATGTTCTCTAATTGAATGTTGTAGTAGTGCATAAAAAGCCTCAGATTGAAGTTTTTTCTTTACAGTATTGAACAAATTTTTTCAGAAGATTCAGGGAGCATATTGATTATTTAAAAACATATAATCCAACATGTATGAAACATCATACAACAGTTAATACCCCATTTCATGCTTAAAATAAGCACAAAACTGTTAGCAGATGTATTTTAACACACAAAAAAGAGGAATATAAATTTATTAACAACTACAACACCATTGGCCGACAGCTGGAAATTAGGCTAAATAGACAAAACAGTTTTGTAAATGGTGACAAGCCTTGTATATAAT
>JAOXNZ010000105.1:21627691-21640875 GCA_028566095.1 Kryptolebias brasiliensis
TACACGTTTTGCAATTTGAATTTTTATTTTTGGTACTTTAATGACGAACTTATAGTTTCAGAATTTGAATTTTAAAAAAACAAAGATACTACTTTCAGTTTTGGAAGTTTCCCTGTGGTTTAATACTCCCCTAAATTTTAGAATAGATGCACAATTCTTTTGTTCAGCTTTGCCCCTTTATAGTGTGAAATACCACTAAAATAATGAAAACAGAAAAGTATTGCTCAGTAAGGTATAAAACCTGAAAATAACCAGCAAATCTGTAATTATCTTCTGCATAAACAACATGATCGCTGGTGTTTGGCATCAAAAAATACAAAGGTGGAATAAATCACTTCCCTCATTTCCCATTCCCAGTGGCTAATTTGGCTTTGTATTTTCTATTTAAAACGAGTGTATGAACCAAATCTGTGTAAAATCCCATCTGGATTAGAAACAGAGAGCACGAAAAAGTTTCATCTGTCAGCATAACTGCACACATTTCTTCAATAAGGATGAAAGCGCTGTGCTCTTGTAACCGAATCTTTCTGTAGCGGGCAGCTTTTCATCAAGGAACAGCGGGATCCCCTCTTTAAACCAGGAGCATCAGGGCAGATGGGACTGTGACACGCAAACTCCAACACACACAAACACACACAGATTCAGAGCGTGACAAACACCAAAACTGCTGTGAATATCAGAGTATGAGGACACCTGGTTTCACTGTTACCACCTGTGCTTGTTTGGTTGTCTTTTAAAATGTGCTCCCTTTGTTTTCAGTCAGCTGACGTCTCTGTGGTGGATTATATGAAGCTGGGGGTCAAAGGTTAAAGGTTAGGGGTACTCCAGCTGGTAGCTAGGGCTTCATCGGACTCCATTGAGGAGGTATTCAGTGTTTAGGAAAGGAGGGGGCAAGCAAAAGATGTTTTTTTGGGGGGTTTTGTTCTTCATATTTTGCCTTCTCCTTTGTCATGATTTCTTGCAAAGTTTAGCCCAAAAATCTGTACATACATGTGGTAAAATATGCAGAAGGTTTGGGCAATTCAAAATAAGATAATTATCACTTGATAGAAAAGACAATGATGTATGAGATTAAAGAAGTTTGTAGTTTATAAAAAACTAATTTGTAGAAAAATGAAAAAGGGGCTTGGTTGTTAAAAACTCTACATGCACAGAAAAAATTTTAATTTTAATCTGGAGATGTATGAGTTTAAGACTCTCAAGACTCTCAGTTCAGCATTTTGGATCAGCTCAATGCACAAGAAAACGTTATTTTTTCTGGCAATAAAGTTTGTTTTAGTTACATTGAGATTACTTTCATTTCAGTTCAGGTTACTATAACTTATTACTTTTAAATAAGTTGAATCAGCACCACTTGGGGCTCCAAATAATGGATCATATGTTTTTGTTTTTTTTGTAGTTTCACCCTAAAATGACAACTATTTACCCAATCAACTAGGCTGTCATCTGACCAGTTTTCTACTTGATTCGCTCTTAATGATTTCAGTACCAAAATACTCTGAAAAGTAGAAACATACAAGATTAATACAGTAAATTATTTGGCTGTTTTTTATGCAGTACTCACTATATTGACATAAAAGGTTATTTTATTGCAGATGTATACATACATTTATACATTTGCATGCAAAAGTTTGACGTATTGTGAGGAAAACAGATGCAAACCATCCGACAGTCACATTTTTGCAGTTTCTGGCTTTCCCCAACGGCTGGAAGATCGTTTAATTACTGACAAGAGCCACATGTGCCAGTTGTTGGCATAAAGTGTGTTTCATTTAATGGAGTTTTCCAAAACATTAGCTTTCCTCAAGTGGAAAATCTTCTTTAATGAGAAGTGCACAAAACACAGTAAATAGCCATTAGACTTACTTTTAACAGCTCCCACATGTTTACTGTGTTTATGAGGGGTGTGACTGAGGAAGGAGGGAGGTTGTGTGTATGTTTGTGTGTGAAAGAGATGGAGGAAGGGACCACCGAAAATCTTTCCTCACATTACTTTATCCTTAATATATAATTTCCATGGTTGACACACGCTGTCAAAATAAGCTTAGAAGCACTCATTGCAAAGTCATGAAGACCGGTAAAAAAAAAATCATAAAGTAAGAAACAAAATCTGCACATTTTTGTCCTCATATCAGTGGTTAAAGTGGCCTTAAATTTAAAATTTTTAAGGAGAATTTGTGAACGGCTGGCGACTACCACATGCACTTGTTTACCTACAGAAACAGCTGAAGTGACTGAAAACAGGTCAACAATGGTGACGTTCATGGAGGAGCCATTTGGGATGGAGAAGTCTGACAATTTGGATGTATTGATACATATTTATGCTCAGATTTGTTAAGTAAAGTACACAGAAATGTCTCCAACACTCTGCTTATCCCGTAATATTGACAGTTGTCTTACTCTTTCTCTTTTCTTTAGCAGCAGATTCACTCCTAAAAATCCTCTCCACGCTTGTCCAATTTTGCCATATTTGTTTACCTACACAGACTACGGCAAGCCTGATGTAGGTCAATCACGTCCCTGTGGTTTTTGCTTTCAGCTGAGTGCTTTGTTTACATTGAGTGTGGAACCGCATTATGAATATATCTGGTAAACTACTTGAGCAAACTCTTTCATGTTGTACCGCTTGATGTAGTTCAGGATAACCTTTTTGTCTGTTTGACTTCATAGTTTGCATTAAGTACCTTTAATGGCTCTGGAGCTAATGGCCTACATCATGCAGATATGTTAGCCGTGCTCTTCCGTCTCTTCAACAACAAACAGTGTCCATCTGTCCTGTCCTCGGTTACATAACAGAGTCCTCTGTCTGCCCCTGGTCCGTCTCTTCTTCTCTGCCTCGGCTGTCGTCAGCCTTATTGTTGCCGGAAATCTCGAGCATTATATGTGGAGCCAAGCAATCAGGTGGCTCCAGACCCCAGACTCTCTGGATCATCACCCCCTTTTGTTTCATCTCGCACTAACTCTTCCAGTTCATCTAGGAGAATTCTTTTCTTTGTTTTAAATCACCATATTAGACATTTAAAACAAAGCGGAATAATCACCAGATTTCATCTTCCCCTCTGTTCTTTCATGGAGGTCCTTACACCCACTCCGGTAATTCGAGCTGTAAACTCCACTGTTAGGTGCCTGATGTGTTTTTAATGGATGCTGGTGAAGCATCACTTAAGTTAATTGTAGATCATTGAGATAATTTTAGTTATTTAGAAAACCCCAGCTTTCCTAAATGTTATGAGTGTGGGGGATTTGACTGAAGACAGAGGGGTGGTTCGCCTCAAACACAGCCCTGTGCAGCGGGACGACCTTTATGGGATTTACTGATAGTAATGACGGTGATGATGAGGTGTCGGCGCTGATGATTGTTTTAGTGTGCTGAAGTTTTAAATTTCAAACAGGGACAATACTCTGGTGAGGTTTAGTTTGGAGTCTGACTGCCACCTGTTAAATAATATGCTATCTATTTGTTTCTTCAGTCTTTATAACAACGCCGATTTAAGTAGAAACACAGCAGCTGCATTTATGAAAGTAGCCATGAGCTGTCGTGTTTTATGGCTCATCCAGGGCAATGATTACAGTTAAAAATTAAACTATAAGCCCTAGCATTCCTTGAAGGAAAGCAGTTTTAGACTAATATCATTTCATGTTGAGAAATGATGAAGTTGCAGCTGTTTTAGACAAACCTTGAAAATAATGTAATACTCTTATATCGCTTAAAGAAATATTCAGCTTTTTACAACTTTAAATCAGAAAAGAAAAAGAACTTGGCACGTTATTTAAAGCTGAACTAACCCCTAAAAGGCACCATTGCTTGGAAAAATTCTTATAGTTGTGAGAAACAATAAAACACATGAACGCCACCTTACGTTGTTTTTTTTTGTTTTTTTTGGAACGTGTAGCAAGCCTGAAAAGCAAAAATTGATCGCCCGCCATTTTGGATGCCAGAGTTTTAAACAAAGATCTTGAACAATCTGCTAGCCCTCAGAGTATATGATGAGGATTACTCTCAGTTAGCATCACATCAAGTTTTAGATTAAAATCTGTAAAACTGGTTGAGTTATAGCCATTTTTGTGTTTACCACATGTGTACAAACACACACACAGGCAATTACATGATCTCCTGCCTTTCATGTCAGCCGACTTATTTGCATGTCTTTTCCAAATATTTGTGTTTCTGGAGACCTTACTGCCAGTTACAGAGATAGTACATCTGTAAAAATAAATGTAGCAGCAATGTTTAAATGCTGTCTGCATTAGGACAATTCCTCTTTACTTCCCTGTCTTGCCTGTAGCTTCATCTTTAGCAAAAATGTGAAAAGCAAGCATGTTGGATCTGTATGGCACAGATACAACAGCCGTACTATAAAAGGAATCCAGTTTCAGATGTTTTGTTTCCAGGTTTTCACAACTGTCTTACAGATTTCTGTTATTTTCTTGCTTTCTGGTGAGGTCAGCAGACCACTCTGTGACCTGGGAGTGGAGCTTGTGGAGGAGTAATATTGGACATATGGATCTGATAGAGAGGGCAGATAAGCAGCAGACGTGCTGGAGCCATCCTCAGAAGAGGAAAAGTCTGATGTGTCTGACAGATCGTGTTCTGTTGAACAGCGGGCTGAATCCTGTTGTCATGAGGTATTATTACCTGATGAGTTTACCTAAGAGTTAATGTTGGAGGAGAGGAAAAAGAGCGATGGTGAGGAGTTCTCACAATGACGTGACAAAACAAATTAAAGGCCTAGCATTCCTTGGAGAAATACAGTTTAGAACTAAGATCATGCTATGTTGAGAAATGATGGAGTTGGAGCCGTTTTTGTCTCATGCAATATCACAAGGTGTTGTGAATGACTCTCAGCTACTACCACGTCCAATTTAAGCTCTTTATCGGGGTGGCTATGGCTCAGTCATTAAAGCAGTCGTCCTCCAACGAGAGAGTCGGAGGTTGGATTCCACCAGTATGCAGTCACATGTCAAAGTGTCCCCTGGCAAGACACTGAACCCCTCATTGCCTCCAATGTAATGTGATCTAAAGACTCTATAGAACAATTTATTCAGATTAACTTTGTAGAGATGTGGTACAGTGCTGTGTGGATGTATGTGTGAATACATTCATATTGTGTTGTAAAGCGCTTTGAGTAACCTGGTTGGCTAGAAAGGTGCAATATAAGTACAGTCCATTAACCATTTATCTGTAAGAGTTGTAGCCATTTCTGTGTTGGCTAATGTTGATTAGATGTGACAGCCGTCTTGACTCCAAAACTTACTGAGTTGTAGATGCACACCTAATAATTACCTTTTGTAAGTTTCATTCAAATTTGTTCTGTGGTTCATGAGATACACAGACAAGAGCAAAAATATTAATCATCCACCTTCGTCTTTTGGCTTTGGACAGTAAATATAGACCGGATGGCCACTTGGCCACAAAATGTTAGAGAGTGAGCTTGTTTTATAGCTGTATAAACAACTTAACTGATAGTACACTGCAGTTACATTGACCATAAATGATTTTAATACAAGATGTAAAGTTTGTTTATTACTAAGGCTGGTCATAAAACTGGTTTAACGTTTATGTAGAATACCATCATTATGTACAGTACATTCTCATGTGAGAGTTTTTAAGTGAGCGATACCAACACACGTCACTGTTTCAAATGGTCAGCTTCTTTTTTATTTGGGATAATCCAAACAAAGTATGATGAATAACTTTCAGCTGATCTCATGGCATCATGAGAATACAAAGGTCAGGAAAATGCAGCAGGTTTATAGCTGGACCTTTGGTCCCTCTTTCCCGCAGCAGAGCAGGTGAACCGAAGGAGAGTTTCTTGTCAAAAACGTTGAGCTGACAGCAGAAAGAGACACCATGTTCAGGTAAGAAAGCTGCAAATCTCTTTCAAAAGAAATTTCAGCGTTTCACCGTGTTTGATGAACAGATTGCTTTTATGTCTGCGACAAATGGGACCTTGAACTCTAACATTTAATTAACTTTCTTTCTTGGCCTTTAGGGTTTCTGTGATTGTGAGTGTTTTGATGATAGTTGGCACCATTGCTAAGCCCTGGGTATGTATTTTTTACACAGCTTTTAGGTTTAGATCATCCCACACAATAACCTTAAGTTTGTATCTCATTAATCTGCATTTTGGATGGCAAGTGTGTAATCTTTGTTTCCCTTTTTCAGAATAAACATGAAAATGAAGGCGTTAAGGAAGCAGTTGTGTAAGTTACCACTCTTTTAGGCTAACAGTGAAAAAGTCCACAGATTGCAAAAATGAAGATTTATTGATTCTTATTGCAGGTCCATAGATGAGAAAGGGAGGCTGTCCTGGCAGGTGGAGCCTCCAGAGGACATGCAAGACATTCACTATGAGATCGACCCCAGAATGAGGATTTGGAAGAGCATGAAGGTCCCAAAGGCTGACGAAGACATGGATAAGCTGTACCACCCTTCAACAAACGAGCTCCATTTTCAGAGCCAGAGCGACCCTGCTGCAGACATCCCCCTGAAGAAATATGTCAGCATAGAGTACAAACGGGAAGCAGAGGAAGATAGAGATGTTATTGACCACCCTGTTTTTGCTGAAGTGATCGCAGAGGAGAATAAGGCCTATGACGAAGAAGACAATGAGGCAAGAGAGAAGGTGGCGAGATATCTGGCTCCGTTAATGGCTGGATACAAAGCAGAAGTGGGCGGTGCTCCCTATCAACCAGAGACGAATGAGGACCAGGTATCATCTGTGGAGATGGAGGCGGTGAGCAGCAAAGACAGAAGAATCCATCTTCAACCAGAGGAAGACATGGATGATCTTTACCACAAAAATATCCTCATGCCCGTCTCTTACCAAGACGACACAAAAGCTGCTGCTGCTGTTAATTTACCGTCTCAAAGAAAGTACAGCGAGCCAGAGGTGGATCTGGATGATTTCTACCACAAGTGACCCTGAGACAAGTCAACACAAGTGTACACCAGGCATTTCTAACATGTCAGTGCATGTAAAATTAAATCAGGTGTCATTTGAGTCTATTAAACTATTATTTAACTGCAAATATCACCTATGCATCAAAATCTGTGTGACTTTTGTTGATAAAAATACTTATGATACATCAGACTATGTTTTATTCATAAAAGAGAACGCTCACTGCAGAAATCATTTACAAAAATACAGTTATTTCAATTGCAGAGTAATCAAAAGCATATTTACAGTATTAATAACAGATTAAAAATACATATTTTTGTTTAGCAGGATTTGGTAACGACTGAATAAAACCCTGAGATCAACTTTATTAAAAGATATCAATTTGATTTTGACAGAAAATGGTTGCAATAGAAATCACAGAACAAAAATTGTGTAACACAAGAAAAAACATTCTTTATAAAAAGTAAATTGCCATTACATTCAGAAGCTTTACTAAAGCTGCTCAGCAGGAATAACTCCCTTCTTCAAGATCAGGTTTCCATAAAGAGCAGTTTCCCTGAGGAAAACAAGAAAGGGGAAATATTCAGTCACCTTTTATAATAACTCACATTTTTAACATTTTAAATAATGTGTTTTTAGATATTCACAGAAATGTCCTCTATTCAGCATCTCTGAATGTGACGTTAATGACAATATTAAAGTAAAATAAAATGGTATATTATCCAGATTATCACTGAAAAACACAGAATATCACACAGACCTTTTTTATAACTTACAAGAAACGTCACTTACTGATAAATAAAAGCTTAAGTAAGGATTTACTTGTCAATTATTTGATCATTTTTCTTAAATTTTTCAAAAACATATTTGTACAAAATGACCCGTTTAAATAAAGAAATACACACCCAGTTGCCACAACAGCGTACGCCTTCTTGGCTCGTTCATAAAAAGCAAATCTTTCCACTTTCTCTGGAGGAATCTGAAGGTAAACAAAAACTGATCTCACAGGAAAGCTAAAAAACAATTCAAACCCCCAACTTTAAACGTGAAAATCCCCACAGATTTATGCTGGTGTCCAACCTGAGATCCTGCCTGGCTTAGGAGCTGTGTGTACGTGTCCCACACGGGGACAGCTAAACATCTCTGTTTGTCACTGTCCACCAGATCCATGACTGCTGCCTGAAGAAACATGACAGCAACACACAAAACAAGCACATTTTAAAAGATTCGTACAAAATAATGTGAAAAACATCAATCTGTTAATTTTTTCGTCCTGTACCGGATGGGGGACGTAGGTATCCAGGGGCAACAACTTCAAAATAGC
Source organism: Kryptolebias brasiliensis (assembly GCA_028566095.1). Lineage (NCBI taxonomy): Eukaryota > Metazoa > Chordata > Actinopteri > Cyprinodontiformes > Rivulidae > Kryptolebias > Kryptolebias brasiliensis. The sequence goes on from JAOXNZ010000105.1 coordinate 21,635,918, forward strand.
CTCCAAAAGTTGTGGAGTCCCCAAACCTACAATCAGATCAGGCAGTTTAAACAATGACATAAACAATCACTTGACATTTGTAGATGGATTAAACATACCATCAGCTCTGATTTCTCTGGGGCCACAAGCACAAATGGAAGATGCAGGGAAATTCGCATCTGCAAGCACTAAAGAGAATTTAAAATGTAAAATATATATTTAAAAAGAATTCACCAATTATAAGAGCGTCAGTCCCTACATATCGATGACATAAACATCAGCCTTCTGCGTTGCTCAAAGGTAGTACGTGCTCACTGTTAGCCCTTACAGAGTATGTATAGAGTTACAGATCGTACCCAGTTCATCCCCATGGCCCATTTTAGCGAGAACATAAAGTAGATCAGGTGATAAAACAGAAGGGATTCCTTTAAGAACGACCATTCTGGCAACCAAAAGATCTGAGAACCGGAGATTTAGGCGAAGCGAGAGGATTCAACTTCACTAACTTCCGTCTTCGTTTAGCTTCGGTTCACTTGTTGGTTACAAAATAAACGAAAAGTAAAAATCAAAGGCAGTTTTTCCGAGTATCGTGTTAGGTCTTCTTGCCCATTAGGCCAAAAATTTAAGACTGGGACAAAAGTCTTATTTACTTTAACTTTCTAACAGACCGAAAGATTTGGGAACCGGAAATTGGGGAAAACTGTGAGATTTCGCTGCACTAACTTCCGTCTTCGTTTAGTTTCGGTTCACAAAATACACTACGCTACTAAATAATCGAAACGTAAATAACAAATATAGTTTTTGGTATAGTTTTAGTCCTTCCCGATAATGACGCCAACATTTAAGGCTAGAACAGAAGGCTTATCTTTGTTTATTCACTGACAGAATAATAGATCTGAAAACCGAAAGATAAGGTGAATCAAGATAACTCCCTCCACCAGTTTTCGTCTTCGTTTAGCTCGGCAACACCTGTTGGCAATAAAACAGCCAAAAAACCAAACAACAAAATCATTCTTTTTAGGTGTAATTATGCTTCTGTTGCTCTCTATTTATTTTACTTTTATGTTTTATTGGAGGTTTTGGAAGATATTCATCGTAAAAACATCTCATCTCGAAAGTGTCTGCTCTCTGTATATTTTCAAATGAGGTGACTGAATAAAAAAAAAATCAAAATAAAGTGCACTGTTTGTTGTGATTTATGTTGCTTTACAAATGTTAAGCTTTGAAATATTAACAAATTTTAAAAAAATAAATGAACCTGCAAAGTAGGGAGAACAGGTCAAGGCAAATGACTGCTAGTTACACAATTTAGGAACTGAATGTGGTACACTTAAAAGTAGTAATTTGTGCAAAGCAGTGATTTTGCAAACTATTTAACGTAGACACAGTTTGTATTGTAGTTTGTTCAACTCTAAAAAGAGATAATCTGAAAGTTTAACTCAAAATTGGGTGAATCGGAGTCTAACAAATTAGTTGTCACTTCTGCCACCCCTGAGGGGTCATATGCCAAAACAACCTCCGGATATAAGTTACTGTCATGCATTTATATGCCAAGAAGGTGAGATAATGAAAAAGTTTCAGATAAAAATCAATCAACTGCAGGCCTGTTTTATTTGAACCAGAAACACACTTACGTAACTGTGTGGGAGTTTTTTACTTTTTAATTTGCTTTTTTTTTCATGAAACAAAATACTAAAGAATATTTTCCATGACTTCAGAAAGAAGGAAGTTTATCTGCATGTGAAAAGGCTTTTCTAAAAGTCACATTTGTAGGCTTGTGGGTTGAGGCACTGATTTTACAACCCTCATGCAGCTGCTCTTAATAATGAACATTTGTACAAGTTTAATTGCCTAATGCTCATGATAATTCAGTCACACAGAATGAATCTCTTGCATTAATCAATAAAAAACAGAGATTTCTGGTGTAAAGGAATAACTCGCTCTTTTTGGTCTAGCTTTGAGATTTTAAGCCACAGAAAATACATTTTATAGCTGAACATTAACCTAAACTGGCAATAAAGCGCAGATAACATTAAAAGTAGGAGTGATTTTTTTGGGGATGTTATTGCTAGGCAGCAGAAAGGACCCTTGCAGGAGTCAGGCCTGTCTGCCAGATCTGAAAGCCTCTTCTCCATCCCCGCTCTCATGCTGCTTTCGCTTTATTTGCACTTCTTTAAATGAGTTTATCACGCTATGAAGGTCTGTGCTGCCAAATTGTACCGTTTTGCCCCCTTTGTGCGTACGGAGAGCCTCATTTGAGTCTACATTTATTATTTTGACCTTTCGGCAGCCTCAAAGAGAAAATTCCCTTTCAGGTCCTCCTATTGGAGTTTTGTGCTTCCCTGCAGAGTGAGAGGACAAGGTTTTTCTCCTTCTTTTTAAATGTTTTGTTACAGGGACTGACAAGAGAGCAAGATGCGGGGGAATGCTGAATAAAAAAATCAATTAGGCCATCGTCTTGTGAAGATATGAGGCACTGCCTTGTAAAGATCTGGGCTAAAGAGAGAAAAGGTGCCTCCTGATGAAAAGAAAGCCAAGCTAACCAAATTGGTTCTGGTGTTTTCTTTGAAGTCAAAATATATTTGGGTTGAACTGGATATAAAATAATGCTCAAGACTCTATGCAGATGAAGATATGGCTACTGGAGTGGCCTTTTGATTCAAACACATGAAAACAAAACAACAAATTATCATAAAAAACATTCGAGATGACTCCTGACTTTACAATACACAACAATTCAGAAAACATTTGAAAATCAGATGTTTTCCTCAAGTTCGTTTTAGTTTTCTGGCATAATATTATGTTACTTGTTTTAATGTTGTGGTTAGTAAAAAGTTCTCTTATAGACATTGAAATATGTTTTGATTTTTAAAACAAACAAAGAAACTCTTGATTTTGTGTTACCATGAGTCACACTTTGGTTGTTGTACTTTAATTGTTTATTTTTTTCCTATATTTTTTGACCAATAACCATTTAATTTGTGTAATTTACTAAAACCTCACAATATCCCCATCTAGTGGTTCACATGTACATTCTTGTGTTTAGCGTGTGTAGTTCAGATAAGACAGAAATCTGTTTCTTATATTGGGATGTCTGTACATTTTTTAAATACATGAACGTATCATTTACAAGACTGACAGTTGTTAGTCTTGAACAGAAGTCAAAAGTATCCTTTATCTGTCACAACATGCGTTTAAAACTCATAAGAATATATAAAATCTATTTCTCCTGTTAATCATGGCAAAAAGCAACGGTGAAACCTAGGAGTTAAACACAACATCCCACTCTTCGGCCCGTCGGGCATAAACAGAGGGGCGGAGACTGTGCTGGAACTTGTTCACTTGTAGAACCCGCCCTTGGGGCACGCATCGCGAACGTAAAGGAAGCGCACCAGCTTCTGATGACGTTACAGACCAGATTAGCTGCATTCGCGTTACCGTTGTACAAGCTAGTCACCCACTGTTAACGAAAGAGCTTGTAGATGAAGCTTTAGGTAAAAAAATGTGTTCTTCTTATTTGATAATACTTGGAAAGTTGGGCGTATTGGTTGGATTTCAGTGTAGTAGCGTAGAGCTATTTCTGTGGTTTTTGGCCTTACACGGCTACACTTTATGTTAGCTTACAGATACATGCTAGTAGCGCTGTCGGATTTTGCAGCTAATTATAGTTGTCACCGGGTTGGTTAAGAGACATAGAGAACAAGTTCACGTCTCCGTGACAAATATGGACATTTCACTTGAATGTAAGTCCTAAAGAGACCGCGTTTATCGACGGAGTGCAGCCGAAAATAGTATTTTGGTTTTATTTAACTGACTTCGGCGCGTTTATCGGATTTCAGTGTTGTTGGAGAAAGCCGTTGCTTCCCGTTAAGAATCTTCTTAAATATAGTCGAGAAGTTCCTTTCTGAGTTTACAGCTGATAAAGTCGCTACCCAAGCTGTAGAGAAGAAGTAAGGTTGTATCACTTAAACGCGAATTTTGTGTCACATTAAAAAAAAAAAATATATATATATATACTAATTTTATCTGTGGTGTACAAGTGAACGTGTGTTTTCGTTCGGACATTGAACGTTGCACTTTGGCGCCTTCTAAAATCTCTTCACGCGAGTGAATGAACGGTTTCGAACTCGGTGCTGCCCCCGGTGGCGTAGAAGTGTATTACAACAACATTAACTTCAATGGCCGCTTTACAGCTTCGAGGTTGAAACCACGTTGAACTTTTTACACCAGCTGTATGTAATTTAGGATATCTGCATGACGCTTGAGCAAGTTTTACATTTGGCACTTTAAATAAGCCACGACACAACCCTGAATATTGCAAAATAGCGCACGAATTGGGCGTTATGTTCTCAAACGAAGATTATTCTTGTTAAACATTTTATATTTAAAGCACTGATTATTATATGCCTATCCTGCCAAACTGGGTACAGTTCTGTAAAACCTTTAGACACATGTCTATTTATATTCATGTTTTATATTCATGTATTTTCTTTAGAGAGAATGTCCTCACCAGCCCAAGAAGATGATGATGACGAGGTGAAAGAAGTAGAATTTGTGTCAGTAAGTTATGTGCACGGACACCTTTTTTTTCAAAAGATGAATCAACAATACCTTAATAAGAAGGTGTTGCAAGGAGTGACTAAAGGCAGCCTCCCCCCTCTCAATAGGATTTGCCAAGTTAATAAATAAATTTACACCAACAAATTACGACAGACCCCGACCATCCGGCTAAAGAACTATTTTCCCCCCTTCCCTCAGACAGAAAATTGCTCAGCCTCCAAACAAGGTTGAGGAACAGCCATTTCATGAGGTTCATGAACTCAGTCTCCTAAGTTGCTCTCTGAACTTTGTTTCAATTAATCCAACTTTATGTTATTTATTTTGTATTTATTTTTTCTTCATTTTGGACTGGTCCCTCCTTTTCGACCCGACAGGCGCAGGAAATTAAAATAGCACCAATCTAGTGGTGACAGTTCAAT
>JAOXNZ010000105.1:21658696-21673826 GCA_028566095.1 Kryptolebias brasiliensis
GGACTAAGTTCAGCTTGTTTTAAACATAGCTGATAAAAATCAAAATGCTTCACATTACAATGCTTTTTTTACTTTGTCGGTTTCTGGATAGATTAAATATTCATTTTGACAAGGAAAAGTTAAATTATGGATATCTTCTTTGAAGAGTTTACCTCAATGACATATATTAGAATATACGTCATTGGTTTGCCTATTATACATTATATTTTTTATTATATGATAAAATGGCTTGCCATATTAGGGTCAAACTGAAGTCACGACTGTCAATATGAAATCAGATTCCTTATTATCCAAAGTAATCGTAGAAAACTAAATGAGAATTAATAATTTAAACATAATCTATATGTTTTGGATCTTATTTTGGTAGCTGAATGTAAAAAAAAGCCTAAATTGCTCCGGTAGGCTGTTTCAAGCAGTTAAGGGTGCGTTTGTTTTGTAGTACAGATGCGGCGGATCGGATGGAGTAAAAAACGAGCGCCCGCCATGTTACGTCATCGTCTCTCTTCCTGTTTTGCCCTCCTCGTCATCGTCTACCCGCTTCGTCGAACTGCCCACTTTAAGTTTGGCGGGATTGAACTCAGCGGAAGATCCTTCGTGGCCTCATCGGTAAAGTCACAGCAATAATATAATTTAAAGTTTGTTTGTACAGCTCGTGTTGAGCATATTCGTCCATAAACTAACGATTTAAACGTGTTAGCTAGCTAGCTACTTGGTCTCGTGGACGTTTTTAACGTGAGACTGTTTTGTTCTGAGGGGCTTTATCAACTCTTCTGCTGCACAGCTGAGGTTATTGCCTGCTTATTTTATATCTGCGTTATGTTTTACTATATATGATAGTCTTTTTCAAAAGCGAGTAAAGGAAACTGAAGGCTGTGTGCAGAAATGTAATTGTTTTTGTTGGAAGCAGCGTCCTAATGATTGCTGCTAAATGTTACAATTACTGAAACGCTTGCAAAGATTTCTCTGCTTCGTGTTTCCCCTGTGCATGTCATACCCAGAATCAACAAATGTGCTGTTATACCAAGTCTGAATGGCTGAAAACATCCTTATTTTTCTAACCCTCAGGCAGCATCATGCAGTTTACTGGCAGGAACAAGAAGTTGGGGACAAACCCTCAGACTGAGCCCTATCTTCAGTCTTTGCAGTTCTACGGGCAGCCCCCTCTGGAAAACATCTCTCTCTCTGAATTTGAGACATTGGCTGTGGAGAGGCTGAAATGTAAGACTGTGATCTCATTACGTTGCAAATAAGATTTAATCTGAAGGACTTCGTTATTGATACTTTCTTCCTTTCAACTCTTCTGCAGTGTTGAAGACTGTGGAGAATTTGGGAGTGAGTTATGTGAAGCTATCAGAACAGTACTCGCAGAAACTGGAGAAAGAGCTGAAGAACCTCAACTTCCCTTATAGACCTGATCCTGTGGGTATACATCTTTTACACACATTAAAACAATGGTAATCTGTTGCAGTGCAACACTTTCTACATGCTGGGATTTACTGCATTGTTTAAGGCACATTTCTAGTGACTTTTGTCATTGCATTTTAACTTTTCTCCTCCTCTGGAGCATTATTATTAGTAAGTGAGGTGGCTAAGATGCTGCTACGATCTTTTAGTGCACACAAATTCAAAGAATTGAAATATTAGCAGTTTCTTCTTCTTTAAACACCATTTTCTGGCCGTTTCAGCGACCGGACAGTGGAAATCAGTCCACAAAATAGGACAGAGAAGGAGCCGTTTATTGTTTTAAAAATTAATAAAATCAATGTTTTCACATTTTATAAACAAGCGTTGTTGTACAGAAATTGTGGTAATTGCAGTATAATGTTACTGTTGTTCTTTACTTTTTTGTCAATTCCCCTAAAATGTGAGTACTACTACTCCCTATAAAAGTTATATCTGGACTCATAATTAAATTTTGCCCAACCTAACATGTTCTGAGTAACGTTGTAATAATTACTGCTACATACAGTAAGTCAAAATGTCCTTTATCCATTAAGGATGACAAGGACATTAAGGAACTGTTAAGAAAAGTTCAGAATGGATCAAGTGAACTTGAGAAACGAAGAAAGGACCATATCTCCCACTTCATTCTCCGACTGGCTTACTGTCAAACGTAAGCTTGTAATTTCTAATGTATAGAAAAATGACGTTGAAAGGGACGTTTATGAAATAAAGTGATGAGTTTTTATTTTACTTGGTGTCTTGAAGGGAAGATCTGAGGCGATGGTTCATTCAACAGGAAGTCGATCTTTTCCGCTACCGCTTTAATGAACTGTCGCCGAAACAAAAGCTTGAATTTCTTCATAAGAATAATCTACAGTATGACACGGTAAGTTTTTAAAAATTACATTTATACTTTAAGTATGTTATGTCATTATTTCTAATCAATTTTGTTCATGTTTATGAGCTTAAAGGCTTATGAACTAATCACAGTTGTAAAATAAGCAGTTAGCAAAAGCTGGACAAAAACTACAAAAGCAGTCTTGAAAAAGAACAGAAAAGTATGAAACTACTTTTTTTCATTGTCCAGGTTTGGGGGAAAATATAAAAACAAAAAAGGAAAAGTATGAAATGCATTAGGGTTTCCAGTCTACTCATTTTCTAAAAGATAAAAAGTAAAATTTCTAAAAATTGCTCAAACTGAATGTTTTTTGTGTGGATGCATGCGTACTTTGCTCCACTGCTTTCAAGTTTGGTTGTTCCTCAAGTGATAAAAGTAGTTTTCCTTTTGATACGAAGGTTTTCAGTTCTGAGCATTAAGTTTTCTGATTCAAACAGGGCCTCTATTCACACCACTTCCTTTATGTTTCCTCTAGGTGGCGCTATTTAACCACAGAAACAAAACAGTGTCATTGCTTTTTTCAGGGTTTCATTTTGAAATACTGCCCTTTTGTTGCTGTAATTTAGATGATGAATGAACCTAGGTGCTGTTTTTATTTTAAAAGAAAAAAAGGATTGGTTCCACTTATGTGTGAATTTCAGTATAGAAGCAGAAGCAGATTTTTACTGTAAGTAGTTTTTGTTTTAATTTAAAGTGGGAAATTAGTGCAGTGAGTTTTTAAATAGATAAACACGAGCACCCAAATGTAAAACTGTCAGAACTTCATAATAAATTCATCATGATGTGTTAAGCAAGGGCACAGATGGTGCACTAATTTCAAAATACTTTGTTTTCGTCAGCCTCGACTGTCAATAAACTAACAATGACACAGTTCAGACTTTGAAGCCCCTCACTGAAAGTCGTCAATAACTTTTTCAGATTAGTGTCGAGGAGAAGAAGGATCTGAAGGATAACCTTGTCAGCTCGAGTTACGGCGTCAGTGGAATCAAGGTGGAGGAGCAGGACTTCTACAAAGTGAGTTACTCATTTCTTTCCATTGAGACTGATGACACTGTCAGTTCACTCCTGTGAGGCATCTTTTTTTTAATATATATTCAGTGTTAATGTAAATTTTATATCACCGTAGAGTCCTTGTTGAAAATTTAAGATGCGAAGCTAGGCAAAGAGACAAATTTGACACGTTGTGCAAATTAGCGTCTTTTTACAAATCCTAAATTACATGTGGGAAAATATCCAATTTTGTGGGTAAGGATGTAAGACTTCAGTGACCTGCCAACGCAGACGCAACCAGCTCACTTTGATGGTGACCGAAGAGAAGTGCAAATTAGTGAAGAGTACCAAACAAGCAGGCTTGAGAATAAATTGGGAGTTTTTCAAAGATGCGCACACACATCGTTTTTCGTACAGCGATACTTGTCATTAAAATAAATAATAAAAATTTGACAAACTACTTTGTGTTTGAGCTCTTTGGCACATCTAAAAAAAGGCTTTTAACCAGTTCTACTGCAATAAATAATCTTTTCTATCCACATTTCTGCAATCATATGACTTCAGTCTACCTTTTCAGCCCATTTTCTTTTTAAGCTTTGTCTCTCAGAAGGTGGTGATGTTTGTTTTTCACTTGCTTGTTTGAATGTATTGACAAACTATGTTCAATAACAGTGGCTTTACATGTACAACTAATAAGGGCAGTCAGTCGTATAAACTGTACATTTGATTTGAATTTATTAATGATGTACTGTAGATGAATAAATCAACAAGTTCTTTGGGATTTTTTTATTGAGGACAGCCATTCTTTAGGAATAATCTTTCTCAACACCTGCTGTTTTTTTTTCCCTCATATTTTTATATATTAAATCATTTTATTGCCTTGTTGTCAGTTAACCTAAGTGCTGGTGTACAAAATTGTCTCCTATTGCGTCAATCGCACTTTTCAGATCTTGTTGACAACTCAAAGTGCTTTTACACAAATCCCGTTCACCCATTGACGCAAAATTTGTTATTGTTTGTTTGCTTTCAGATTGTGTAGAAACATGTTAAATCATTATTCAAAGCTTGATTGATAGGTCACCTTAAAAAAAACCTTTACTGTGAGAACTGAAATCTGCAGTCACTTCACGAAAAGAAAAGGAGGCAGAGAGGTTGTCACGGACTGCTAATTGTTTCTCATTTCCATTTCATTGAGGAGACTATAAATCTGCCTTCTTAACATCAGCTAAATAAGTGTAAATCCTGATTTCAAACAGCAGAAGGTTGATTTTTTTAATCCTACCAATCACAAATGTTTATTTTTTTTTAAGGTTCCATTTCAAGATGCCCTGGATTTAGTGCGAACAAGGAAAGTGTACCTCAAAGATGGCTATGCGTTCATCCCTCATCAGGATATTGTCACCATAGTTCTCAATGACTTCCGTACACGGCTGTCCAAAGCTCTTGCAGTAAGCAAATGAAGTTCTTTTTAAAATTTAAAATGAAAAATGTCTTTGGGAAAAATGAGAACGAAACATGAGAATCGTAAGTGCACATTGTTGTATTTTCAAGCTGTAAAATATTCAGTGTATAATGCACTCCAGAAATCACCTGCTGCTTTGTCCAAATAATATTGCAAAGATTATAATCCTTTCAGCTCTCCATCTCATTGTATTAAGTTGCAGTCGTGTTTATTTCTGTGCATGTACTTTACTCAAGTGCATTTTGTGTTTCCAAAAAGCCCGGTTCCATGAGGCAGATTGTTAAATTGCAGTGGTTGCCTTCAGCAGCCTGAGGGAAACTGGAGAAACGCGGGGTTCAAATAAGGAGAATAAGTGTGTGTGTGTGTGTGTGTGTGTGCGCACAGGACATGAAATGTCTGCAGGGATGATTGGCGACAACTAGTAGGAAAGAGCCTATTGTCCCTGCAGGCATGATGTTTTTTAAAGCCGTGGCAGGGGGTCCGTGCAGGCACGGTATCGAAATGCTCATGTTTTGCCCTGAATACCCCGAGGGATGTGAAACGCAGTGTTTTGTGGAACCAGAGGCCTTCCTTATTATATATGCGAGGAGACAACTGCAGTTCAGTCAGTGTAGAGAGAAGTCCAGGCTGCAGAACTGGCATGGGTGTTATAAACAGCTGAAGCCAGTGGCACTGTATAATATGAGGAAAAAAGCTTGTTCTGTTAATTAGATGCTTTATGGATGACTTCATGAAACTTTCACATTAAAAAATGAAGGAAATACTAACCAGTATTCCAGAAAAACACTTTCACAGTTTATTATAAGTTTATTGTCATTAAAATATAAAAATGGGGGAAAAAACTTCTTTGACTTCAATTTATGACAATTATATTTCCAAGTGTTATACATTAAGGTTCTGCGGGCCAACACTATATTGGTCCAATCAGGAAGAATCTTTGTCCCAGATGCTCACACCTGAGTTACAAACTTTCTCATGAAATTTTATTTAGATTCAGAGGTCAATTACTTATCATTTACAACAATATAATGTTCATACACTTCTGTCAGTGTCTCCATATAAAACTATCAAGCCTGAAATTATTGATCCATTAAACAATAAAACTTCAGTTCTTGTGTACTGTTTTACCAGTTTTTGATGCAAAAACACTGAGTTTATTGAGGTCATTTTTAAAACATATGTAGCATTCAATACGTATGCCAGCAATTCACCTACTTTATAGCAGTTTTGTCTAAATTCCCATTGAAACTCTGAAAGTGTAAAAACAAAAGAAAATGAGTCACTGCAGCCGTCAGATTCACACGTTTCAGTCGGTCATAAATTTGTCAGTTCTTTTTGTTTTTGCATGAAAATTGCCTCTGCAGTGTAAACAAAGGTGCATTTTTTGTTCAGTGGTACTATTATCTTGTCTTCCTCTTGTATTTAATGGAGGAGTCACGATTAATCAGCGTTATTTTGTGTAACGCCTGTGTTCCTGTCAAACACTGGGCTCCACTCAGCCAGTGATCTAAAATGCTTTTTGGTAATTTTAACGACAATCTAAACCTCACTTTTGGCAATTTGAAATGCATGATTACTAGAATTATAGAAGCGTGATTTTGGAGAGTAGCTCATATGTACCTTCTAATCTCAGAGAGGCTGCAGAGTAGCACAAAACCTTCATCAGTTGTTCTGATTGTGCTTTTTTATTTGAAAAGAAGAGGGATAAAAAGCTTGACATTTAGTTTGTCTAAAAAATAATAGACTAGCTGTTGAATTCATTCTTGGCTCCAGCCTTGATTTGACACACGTTTTCTGCGGTGGTCTAATTGCATCTGTGTTAATGCTGCCAAAGTGAGTTCCTGATTGGCTTTGGTCTGAATACGTGTCCTTCAACATGAGACAGGCAGAGACATGGACAGGAGAGACCAAAACAAAATAGAGCAATTTGGTTCTGGTTCTGACATTTTTTTCATTTCCAACTAATTATCTGGACTACCAACTGTTGGAACTGCATAGTTTTTCAAAGCCGTTTTTGTTGAAAGTACATCATTGTGTTGCTTTAATGGTTATTTCTCCTGAGTCAATAAAACAATAAGTGGACATCTAAAACAAATGCATAAGTTGAAAACAAAAGAAACAGGTGAAGCAGCACTTTCCCCGATGGGTCAGGTTAGATTTTCATTATTATTTGTGCAGTTATAAGGTTTAACTCAAATAGGTTAGTTTTAGCAGGAAACTCTTTTTGTTGGAGGTGTGTGGATTGATTTTCAGCTGTAGTTTGTGTTCAGATTAGGGCAGCATTTGAAAACCAGAGCTGGAAATATACACGGGTTATAAAATATTACCTGACAGTTGTTTTATTTGCTGCAGATGTTTTATTAACCCTTAAAAAGCTTTCACACACCAAGTTAACAATCTGCTTCCTGCTTCTGCCAACAAATATTCAGTAGAAACATCACTGTGTAAATGTTTAACTTTTTAATTTTTTTTTTAATGTTATGACTGGTAATATGCTCGTCTAATGCAGACATTAGAAGTATAGTTTTGTTAGAGAGATCACATTTCAAAGTACAGTCAATATATTTCATCAAAGATAGGGTGCTGTAATTGCCCTTTGGTGAAAAGTTTCTAATCAGTTTAAATATAGTAGCTCTAAACACATTTAAGATATAATTAAAAGATTCTGGGTATCAGTTTTAAGTGTGCAAACTTTTAAGTAGTTTGTTTGAACTGACCTGCAGAGTCGGGCTGTTCTTTGACCAACACTTTATGCCATTACTCATGTGATGCCCATCTTCTCTGCAGCTGACAGCCCGCTCGCTACCAGCGGTGCACTCTGATGAACGTCTCCAGCCGCTTCTGAACCATCTCAGGTAAGCAGCAGGAGGAAAAACTTTGTTGCCCTTTTGCCGCGTCTTTGTTGAAAAAGAACTTTTGGCAACAAGAAACATTGGCGTCTTGAGGCTGTTGAATCTTTAACTGATGTCATTTTTAGGGGAAATACATTTTTATAGTCTTCTATAAATGTGTGTTTTATGTTTATAGTAAAATAATAAACTATAGATTTGCAGGCTTTTGATGGAGCCGGTTAAAAAAACAAAAACGACATGAATATTATGGTTTTTTTGAATCTCACGTGTTAAACAAAATTTTTAAATATACACTTCCTAATCTTTAAAGATTTTTTTTAAACAATGAAGCCTTGTTAAGCATTGCCTCTTTACATTTAATGGCACATTTTTTTATTGCTGTCTTCAAAGTCATGTAATAAACTTTATTTTTACATTAAACATTTGATCAGTTTTATTGGCACCCCCCCAGGTTCATCTAAAACTGCATTTATCACAGAAAATCACTCTCTTTGTCTCAGTCCTGATGTTTTCATCTCTTCTTTCAGCCATGCATATGTGGGACAGGATTACAGCATCCAGAAGAACGTTGGAAAAATCTCCTTGGATCAGATCGATTCGGTAAGTTACACTGATCATCTCTGGTGGAAATGTAAACCTCAAAAGTCATTTTTATTTTGGTGCGGCAGCAAAAATATGCTGTAATCAAAGCTAAAGCTGGTCTGATAAGAAGAGTTACACACTAATATTTTTGGCCTCTAATGATAGCAGTATTGTTTAACTTGTGGTTCATAGAATGGTCATAAATTTTTACAGGTATAAATACTGTTTTTTGTAAATTTCCTCATTTGTGGTCCCTCATGCTGGTCATTAACACGCCAGTGCTTTTAGCTTTCAGGAAAGTCATTCCCGCTCTGTATGAGAAAGCTACATCAGGCTCTCAGAGAGAACCACCATCTCCGCCATGGTGGCAGGATGCAGTACGGCCTGTTCCTCAAAGGTATCGGCCTCTCTCTGGAGCAGGCGCTGCAGTTCTGGAGGATGGAGTTCACAAGAGGCAAAGTGGATGCTGACAAGGTAATGTTACTTGTACTGATTAATGTTAATTTGGTCACAACAATCTAATAAGACCAGAAACTAGCAAAAAGATAGATGTACAAGATGTACATTTATAAAATTGGGGTTAAGCAAGAACCTAGTTCATCCATGAAATGGTAAATGCTTATACACTTGTATAGCGCTTTATCTAGTCCAAGGACCCCCAAGCGCTTCACACTACAATCAGTCATTCACTCATTCATCCACACACTGATGGTGGTAAGCTAGTGAGGCTGCTATTACACCGGCACCACCGAGCCCTCTGACCACCACCAGTAGGCAAGGCAGGTGAAGTGTCACAACGGCTGAGACGGATGGAGTGGGGGCTCGAACTGGCAACCCTCCAGTTACAGGGCCCTACCTCCTGAGCCACTGCCGCACCACATGACAAACGATGTGATCAAATTTAACTTTAGCTTAATTTAGCATTGCCTGAAAATCACTAAAATTCCTTTACTTATATCATATATATTGTCTCTAATTTATGTAAATTGTATAAGTGAACAACTCAGGTTTTGGTCCCATGACTTTTTATTTAGCACTTCTTGTTTTATCTGTGATGATGTTATCCAATCAAAGTGTTTAGAATAAAGTTCACTTGTTTTTATTTGTTCACAGATTTGAGTCTAATAAAGACTGAAGTGGGTATAGTAAAAAATAGCAACACAGTAAAGACAGTGACATAGTTCTGCATAAATAAAAACCTCTACAAGATTGCGGTGACTCAGTCTTCATAGAAGTGAATCACATTGTTTAATATAGCACTGCTTTAAACATAAAATTATTAGAAAGCCTAATTATTTCTGTAGAAAAAACAGTTCTGACTTGATCGCATTGTTTGTATTTCAAGCATCAACAAGTGCAGCATTAATTTCCTCAGTTAAGTCATTTCATTCTTGCAGATGTGTGTGACTGAGTTTGTCTCACATACATGGATTCAAGGTTTGGCCTTACAAATGTCAATTTATTTCTTTATTGACTGTGAAGAAAATAACTGCCTCTTAAATGGGTAATTGCTTCGGTTGTATCGATCTTTCTTTAACAAACATGTTTGTACACTGAACACTAAAAACTATCAGGACAACTGTATGCATCATCTGTTTTTGTATTAAGATACACTTCACTATGAATGATGACAAAATTTTCTCCAAAGTGAGTTTACTTTTTTTTTTTTTTGCCATAACACAAATCTAAATATTCATTCACTCGCATAAGTACACACACCTTTCAGAATGACATGCCCTCAAATCAAAACACCAAACTAAACTTTGTACACTATGAGAAGACAAATCGCACAATATCTTGAGTTTTATCTTAAATAGTTCTGGTTTAAAAGCAGTACTACTAGCAAGAACAGCTGCTCAACTCCAGCTCGTGGTATTGAATGGTGAAATACATCAGCTGCGCTTCCAACTAAAATGCCAAACATTTGTTGGTTTTAGGTTATAATTCTTGAGATGTCTCACCCAGTCTGATAGTTGTGATTGGATCAGAGTCCCAATCGAGGCGTGTTTTGATAGATTGGGGTCACTTAGTGCAGTCGGCTCATGTTGTTTTGTGTCAGCTGTGCTGTAATGTGGCTCAGAGTGGCTGTCAACATATCTGTTGTGTGGATGTATTTTAAAACCAGCAGTTTATAAACTCTGCAATTGGTGCTTTTTAGGTGGTTAAAGTATTTGCCTTCATACAACAAATTTAGACAGTGTAACCGATGACAGAGTTGTGTCC
The DNA here is from genome assembly GCA_028566095.1 of Kryptolebias brasiliensis. Taxonomy (NCBI): domain Eukaryota; kingdom Metazoa; phylum Chordata; class Actinopteri; order Cyprinodontiformes; family Rivulidae; genus Kryptolebias; species Kryptolebias brasiliensis. The sequence continues at coordinate 21,669,147 of JAOXNZ010000105.1, forward strand.
TTGGTTAGCTTCACTGCTCATTAGATCGATTTGTCATCGGATCAGAATCGTGCACTGTGGCACACCCAGCGGTTTGATGAATTTCAAACAGCAGAGCTTGTAAAGCAGACAAGAAGCTGCGAAACACATGGGAAGTAAGACGAGCAGCTTGTCCACACCATTCTGCATGATAATGCAGAAAATATGAAAAAGTGATGGATGACTTTGGGGTTCTAGGCATGCACTGGATGGGACTGCAGGGACTCTTATCCCATCACTACATCGGAGACAGAGGTCTAAACAGTGACATTGTTTTTAATAAACTTCTCATTTCTGAGCATGCACTTTGTAACTTTGTACCGCAGCAAAATGCAAATATAGGATTGATGATTTTATCAGCAGATAAAAACTGAAATGATTGAAAATGAATGGCACATCTGTTACTACTTTTACTTTTTTTTTGTTAGTGTGGCTTTTACAATGAAATAAACATCATGTACTTTAAGAGCTTTAAACTTTTTTCATCATCTTTTTTAGCTGTCCCCAAAATACAAGCATGTCCCAATCTGTCCACATTTTCATTTCAGTTCAATCTGAAAGCAGATCAGCAGCTGTCACCGATTTTCTTTATTGCTCAAGTAGTTCAACAATCATTCAGCTTCTGCAGCCCTGAAATACACCCAAATCTCTTCTGAAAAGTAAACATACACTTGTTGGTGTATGTTTTAAAGAAGGTAATGTGGCTGAGGAAATTGACTTGAAGAAGTGAATTTACTTTTTTCTTTTAGTCCAAGGAAGTGTAACATTAAAACACTTGGCTTGTAATGTACTGAAAAACAAGAAAATGCCTCTTTTGTTATTAAACTTAATAAAGTCTTCACTTATTACTGTAGAAGGTATTAATTAAAAATGTATAATAATGACATGAATATTACATGGTTGACAGCAGTGTCAGTCAAAATAGCTGGGACTTTTTGAATTTGGTGCTTTTCACATGTCAGAGTTTCATTTGCAGTTATGGGGCAGATGTTGCCTAAATTGATTCATTACTGATATGTGATTTTAGAGCATGAGGCCGTGGTGAAATAACCAGGGAACATTGTGTGGAGAAAACTGACAAAAAACAATTATGCTGTAGTTGATTATGAGGATCTCACACAATAAAAGCAAAAAAAAAAGAGAGCTGTTGTGTAAAACAATAAAAATGTTTTGTTTTGGAAATGTGTGATATTTACTCAACATCCACTAATTAATATTGTGTCCAAATTGTCTCTTACTAGTTTGATTAATAATAGACACAGTAAATTCTTGTGGATAGAACAATATGCAGAACTCACAAGGCAGCTTGACTAATCACACATGAAACGTAAACAAAAGCAATTTGAGTCAGTCGTGTGGCTTTTTGAAAACGGTTTTGTTCAGCGGCAAAATATGTTTTGAAAGAGAATAGACCTTTTGAAGTTGACACTTCCCCTCACTCTCTAAAGACTTAAATCAGTAAGAGCATTTTGTGCCGACATTTAAAGTGTTCCAAGCAACACAAACAATTCAAACTATCTTTTTGAGCTGTTATACGAGCACAATAACTGTCACTGATATTAAAGGGAAAAAGGCACAAGTGTGCAATAAAGAGTATGAATTATGCAAAGAGTAATGAAGCCATCTATTGTGCCCTTTTTGTAGAATTTGTTTTTCATCGTGTTGCAGCCTTCTTTAGTGTCCCATTTCTGGGGTGTCTTACTTTCCCTGGACAGAATGTGATGGCTTTCACAAAAAGCTCTGCTTTTGTTCTACAGCAGAGGCATCAGAATGGTGCTGACCAGCTCGCAGCTTTCACTGTGATGTATGTGTTGTGTCAGGGACTGCACTTTGTGGCATGCTGCACAAAGCTGGCTCATTAGTATGCGACAGGCACACAGGAGGAAGATGAGAGGCAGCGATGCCGAAAGGGAGGCCCGAAGGAAGAGGCAATATAATATTAGACTAGAGGTAGTGAAAATTGATGAAATTAACTTGATCTATTCATTCTTCTTGCCACAGAAGTTAGCCTATTAATTTGGAGGACTGTCTGTTTGTGCCATATTATTGTAGTGTGTTGTTGCCTTGGGCTAGGACTGCTGTTAAACTACTTGTTTTACAGATGTTAACTTTAACTTAATTAATTTCCTCTGACACCATTTTTCTTACATTATTGCTGGAGCAATGGATGAATATTTAATTGACAGTGTATTTTAACATGTTTTAGATAGAAGTTACAAATTCACATTATTTTTGTCTTCACCTTTTAAGGACATCTTATAATTTTTTTACCACCACCCTACAAATAAAAAACAAAACATTGTGTCATCATTTAACCTCAGTACTTAGACCGTAGCTGCACAAATATTGTTATACACCAATAGATTTCTTCCTATTTAAAAAAAGATCTGATACCAAATAACACCTTATTGTGCCAATATAGACAATAACAACTGCCTAATAATGACAGGTCAGAATACAAAGAGATCCTGAGCTCAGTTAGCAGTTATTCCAAAACAACCACTACATTTATTTTTTATTTGACACGTTTCCCCTTTTTCTTTTCACCACATGAATGAAGTTTATTGGTGACAAGGTCGGCACAAATTTTGCCAGACGTCAAGAATAAAAAGGTTTAAAAAAAAAAAAAAAAGGTTTTGTTGTTGTGCTGTCAAGGGCATGCTCAGCACAAAAAGCAATAGTGGGTAAGCCCAAAGTAGGTCGTTACTCTGTCAAGTAGATGCCCGTACACAAAAATAATCGCATTGAAAAGCATTCGTAAATGAAACTCTCAACAAAAATGCAATTTTTATTTAGAAAATAGGTGAAAATGCAGCAGAAGTAGATTTCTTTAGCTAAATATCCATATTATTGATTTGGGTATTTCAGAAATTGCTGATCTGCTGTGATTTTTCACACACAACCATCTCTAAGGTTTATAGAGACTGGTCGAAAGAGAAATATCCTGCGAGCGTCAGTTGTGAAGACCAAAATGCCTTCTTGATCTCAGAGGTTGGAGAAAATGAGCAGACTGGTTTGCGATGATAGAAAGGCAAGAGTAGCTCAAAAAACCACTCGGTACAACCAAGATATGCAGAATACCATCTCTGAATGATCACATCAAACCTTAAAGCAGATGGGCTTCAACAGTAGACCTCACCGAGCGGCACCCCGTTAGCTAAGAACTGGAAACTGATGCTACAATTTGGGGGAAAACTGGACAATAAACCCTAGAGATGGTTGTTTGTGTGTGAAAATCCCAGTAGATCAGCAATTTCTGAAATACTGAGACCAACCCATCTGGCACCATCCATGCAACAGTCAAAATCACCTAAATCCCCCCTTTTCCCAATCTGATGCTCAGTTTGAACTTCAAATCGTCTTCACCACATCTACATACCTAAATGCATTATGGTGCTGCCATGTGATTGAGTGAATAGCTATTTATGTTAACAAGCAATTAAACAGGTGAGCCTGATGGCTGGTGAGTCTGTAGGGTCACAGAAAAAAATCAAGTTCAATTAAAATGCTGTGGAGGTCATTCAAATCATAATCTAGTACCGTTCATTCTAAATTTAGTCAAATTATTATACATAAACTCAGTCTAATGCAGTCTAACTCTGTCCAATTTATTCTAACTCAGTTTTCTCCAGTTAAACCAAAATTATTGAACTGGACGAGCGCCAAACTACATCATGGGACATCCCTGATTAAAACTGCCTTATGGCAGCAAAGATTTGTCTAAGGGACACCTGAGTCAGCCCTAACTTTGAGCTTCATCTAACAGGTCATTTTTTAAAACAAATCTCAAATGTAAAGCGGTTGTTTACCTCCTGTACACAAAATTAGAACAGGTTCTAGAAGAAAGCAGCCCGAAACTGAAAGCCTCTGTCTTTCATTCTGCTTTTAGATTTTTCAGGAACCACAAGCCTGCAGTCAGAGACCAAAGAGTGGAAAGTGCTCTGTTGGGAAAAGATGCAACTATTAGGTGTTTAAAATACAACAGAGCTAGGTCTTTAAAAGCTTTACTTAATGCTAAGGACATCATTATCTAATATATGTATCACAGTTCATTTTAATGCTTGTTACTGATCTTGTTATCTTTCAGGCTTTGGCACAATTCTTTCAAATTCTTAGAGATTAGTTCCCCATTAAAACAGTTGCATCAGCTTTTTGAAGAGAAAACATGAATACCGACTCTTATAGCTTGTTAGTGGCTTCATCCCTGCAAATTCAGTCCTTTGTTGAGCTGTAGCAGGCCCACTTCACAGGGCATGTTTTCATTTCATAGCATGGCAAGAAAAGCACCGGTGTTGCTAGCTAATGACATTATGGCTCTGTTCTGTTCAAGCACCCCAGTCAGCCATGACAGTGTGACAGCGAGCCAGCAGGAACTACACCAGGACCGTGAAACTGAAGCAGCTAAATGAATTCAGCCATCTGCAAATATGCTTTTCCAAGTGTAACATTCGAAAATGGATTTTATCACAGATGGCCTGCACTACATTTTACCTGAAACATAGTGCTATTTTGATAATTGAGATTTTTCCCTTTTTTTGTTCCCCTTTGAAGATATTTTAAGCTTATTAAAGATATGCTTTTGAATTCCAGAAAGCCCAACTCTGAAATGAAGCTAGCAGTTTTAAAAAAATGATGAATGTTAAATTTTAAAGGTGACAGATG
>JAOXNZ010000105.1:21673926-21685399 GCA_028566095.1 Kryptolebias brasiliensis
ATGTTAAATTTTAAAGGTGACAGATGAAATTACAGATGTTAAAAGGGAATATTTAAAGGTGTGACAGTGCAGCAGGAGCCTTTTAAAATGTTTCAATGACTAGAGCTCTAATTGTGTCTTTAATGCCTTTAGATTTAAACCCTGCTTGTCTGTCAATGACTTTTTTTTATAAAGTAACCATTTTCTGTACAATCATACATCTTAACTTGTGTGCACTTGGGATATTTTAAAATCTTTTTAGTTTTTAGAGTATGAAATAGTATTAGAATTTAGAATGATTAAAGACATAAGTCAATATGGACTGAGCCAAAGAAGCCATGACAGGTTTACAGACATGTACACATCCTTTCCTGGTTTAGATGTGTTCAAGGAGGTGATCCCAGTTGCTTTAATCCAACTTTTGTGTTGGTACTTTACCACTGTGCAGTTTCAGGAGGCAGTAAGTATATTTAAGAGTTCCTCTCACATAACAAACTCGTTTGTTGATCACCGCTCTTTAATCTCAGAAAGTTTCATGTAATTTCATCCTTGTCTTTGGTCACTTCAGACCACTTAGGATCTTTTTTTTTATGCCCACATTATTTCATATAATGCATATTAAACACACTTTAGTGCCAGTGCAGTTCTATGTTGTGCTTTAATAGAGTAAGGAGGTCTTAAATCAGTGAGTGGCCTCTTGAATCTCTTGAATCCTTTGAAGCTCTGCATAATTAATATCTGATTTATTGTACTTAAAGAAGATTTGATGGGTTTTTAAATTGCCACTGCAGCTTGTCACATTAGCAAGTTCAAGGGTTTTATTACAGCATTAATATGTGCGGGTGCAGTCCTCGCGATTATAGTCTGCCACTATCAGAGCACTCTGGGTGGATTTCACAGTTTCTTTTTTTTCAAGAGGCAGGGTGACTGAAATGGATTTTAACTGCTTCAAAAAATTACTATGAAATAAAAGGAGTTCACTGAGTTAGATTGTGTAAAGTGACCCCTTTTAAAATTTATCAGAAACCTTTTGTTGTTCTGTTTTTAGCTCTTTAAAATGCATTTATACAAGTTTGCTTGTTTTCTTGACTTTGATGTTTTCCTTTTTGGGACATCATTTCAAGGTTTTTCCAGACTGGAAAATCAAAGATTTGCATGAATTGATTTTATTTAAAGTTCAACACTTTATGTCATAGATATACTTAAAAAGATTAAAGGAATTATTCCATATCTTTGAAGTAGGGTTTCATTAAATTTTTATTTATAATCAGCGCTTTACCTGCAGTAGATGGCACTTTGAAGAGGCACACAGAAGCACCAGCACAGATACTGATCAATGGACAGAGCCAGCATAAAATATATTTTAGCTACCCCTGAGGTTTTGCTGTATTTGAACTATTTTTTTTTTTTTTTTATCATTTTACCTATGTAAATGTAAAACTAAAAAAAGTTATCCATATATGATTTCTTCAGATCTTCAAAGCCACCAGACTCCTTTGACAAAAATAGGTATGAAATTTCACAGAAGAGTTATTGTGGGTTTAATAAATCCATTTTTGTTTTTTCTATGGCTGTGTGTTCACCCAGTGGTGGAGCAGCTTCCTACAGAATGACTCATTTTAACAAAACGCAACAAAAACAAAATATGTTTTGGCATCAACTTATCTGATCAATAAACATGTTTCCAATCATGTTCTGGTCAGTAAACTGTAAACATCAAACTCCTCAGAAAGGATTGTCACTTTTTTCATGATTGGCATCAGGAAATGATTTTGGTCCTTAGAAAAGTATTTTCTCTCACTCAGTGATACTCTTCCACAAACATGTTCATCTGGCTCATTTTGGTAAATGTCCTCTCTACAAATAAAATAGGCCATTGAAGGAAAACATCCACCTGTTCAGGGTCATAGGGAGCTGGTTCCTATCTCCAGCAGCCATATGGGCGAGAGGCGAGGGACACCCTGGACAGGTTGCAGTCCATCACAGAGAGACAAGTGAAACAAACAACCCTTCACGATCTCACTCACACCTATTGACAGTTTAGAGTGGCCTGAACGTAACCATGTAATACTAAATTCACACTCAAGTTAACTTCCAAACCTAAAACATAACAAACTTCAAATGCAAAGCATGTGTTTTGTTCTTTTTTAAATTTTAACCGGCTGGGTTGTGTCATTCTTTAAGGTCACTGTTGCTGATTAGTCGGCAAATGGCGCTTGTGTGGGAGTCTCCAAAACATTTGTTGGGTTTCAGTTTTTTTTGCGTGAGAGGCACACAAGCTTGTTGCTTGAGTTTTGAGTATGCTCAAAATATTTGTGGGACATACCTTTCCTTTCAGGGTCGTTGAGGGTGTCTCCAACCTGTCTCAAACCCTTCTCTGTTTTCTTGTGATCCCTCCATCCAGTCTCATGAGTGCTAGAGCTGTACTTTGACAGCTGCACAGGAATTCTCCTCTGACAGAAAACATGTTCAGGTCTAAAAACCACATCACATCAGTGATCAATAATACTTGAAAAGACCGGTCCAAATCTGCCTATCAGCTGTCGGTATGTTTCGGGTGTATCTGGTACAGTTTATGAATTGTGCATTGTCCCTGTTAAATAAACAGTAAAACTGGAGGTAATTCCAACACAATTCAACACTCCGTCTTTGATTTGAAGAGTTCTTTTTAATATCGTGTCAGAGTGCTCAGCAGGACAAGGGGCAAAAGCACAGAGAAGGATGGCCTCATTAAAGTATCCATAAAGCAGCTATCTCAAGTGTGGCGACACATCTGCAGCAGGTCCTCTCTAATAGCTCTATATTTCATTTAGGAAAACTCCCTGTCAAAACTGACATGATGTATGACAATGTCTCTTTCACCCCAACCTTGTCCCTTTTACGCTCTCATCTTTACTAATGTCTTCTCTTCCTGTCCTCCCTCTTCTGTTCCTCTCTGCAGTTTGACAAAGCATATGCCTACAGCATCCGCCACATGTTTGGCAAAGAAGGCAAGCGAACAGACTACACACCTTACAGCTGCATGAAGGTGATTTTATCAAACCCACCCAGCCAGGGCGACTATCATGGTAAGTAGACAACTACGGGAAGAAGTTGTTCAGCTGTTCTGATCAATTTTTATTTGAAATATTGGCTTGGAAAAGAAGACAGAAATCATTTGGGCCCAAATTTTCTGCTCTGTAGTTTTCAGTCTTTCGGTTTCTTTCCATCTATCTGATATAATGCCGTCTTAACAGTTGATTTACATATATATTTATTTTAATAACATTTTTAATACTTGCAGGATGCCCATTCCGCCACAGTGAACCAGAGCTGCTGAAGCAGAAGCTTCAGTTCTACAAAGTGTCTCCCAGCGGAGTCAGTCAGGTGGGTTTGTATGCCGTCTGTGGCCACACTGAACATAATTATCTGCTTCTGACCATGGAAATCTTGAGTGTTATATCTTTTCTGCTTTCCCCAAACATCCAAGAAGTAGCCCAGCAGTTTAAAATTGAGTATTTTAAATTGTTTTGATGTTCTATGTTACTAAATGCCCATCTAGGGACGTGTAATACAAATTAACCTAGGCTATAAAACTTAGAGTATGATGTTTGTTAATACTAAACACATGAATAGTCAATTTAAATCTAATGTTTTGTCAAAAGGCTGATAAAGTTTGTTCCTAAAAGAAAACTTCTGGTCAAGCTGAGCCTTAAGGGTAAATATCTTGGTGTTATTGTTTGATTGTATTCAATGCTATTGAATACAATATCAGGCATGTACTAATTTAGAGCAAACAACATGATGGAGGCACAAGAGGCTGTCAGATTGCTGTAATCAACAGGAAGAATATGCTGCAATTACTAACTGAAAATAAAAACTTTAAGAATATGTTAAATCATTGAAATTGGGGGAAAAAAAAAAAACTTGAATTTTTTATTATTATTGTTATTGGCCAAATTGTAATTATTTCTTCATGCTGATTAATATCAGTTTTGTTACTTCTGTAGAAAAAGAAGCTGATTGGTCATGTAATCAGCTATTTGGGTTATATGGTTAAATCTTTAAAGCATAAAAAATATTGTTTCCATTCCCTGTTAAGCGCATTCAGTCAGGAATATGTCTTTGAAACAGACTTTATACTGCAGTCACTGGAGAGACTTCAGTTTGGACACTATGGAAGGAAGAAAACTTTACTATTGATTGATATATTTTACAATAATAGAAAGCCCATTGATAATCAGTGAAGTTGCTCTCTCAGCAGAATATACATTTAGGCAGAGAAATAGTCCTGATATCAACTTTATTACATTGCTAACTGTTTAAACTAGACGATGGCAATACATTTAATAGGTCAGATATTTCACTAAAAGCTTCAAATGTCAGGAAGTTTAATCATTTCTTTGCTATGAATCTCTTTAAAGATGATTCTTAGACCACAGTATGAAATAACAGCCATTTTACTTTGGCTCCATCGTGGTTCTTTGTACGTCTGTTAGTTCTGAACTGTAAAAATAGATGATACATAATAGCATCACCTAATTTCTGGAGTATCTTTTACATGTTTCTGTAATCCCACTGGAACCCTCTCGAACAGGGATGTCAAACTCGCTTACACAGGAGGCCAAAATTAAAACCGTAGTCCTCGCCGAGGGCCCGTCTCAGTCAATATTTATTGGAAAAGATATAAATTGACCTCGGTTTTCAAATGTAATATGTCAAATTATTCATATGGAAATCTGAATAACTTTTTTCCAAGACATACTAGATAGAATTTAGTGCATGACTGATTGATTAAAGAAAACAGATCAAATTTAAAACAGAAACCCATCATTAGCATCCAGGTTTTATGCTGAGCTCTTTATCAGCAGTTTTTCATTTACTTGTTTCTCAGTAATATATTTAATCAAAATCCATTAATTTAGCTGAAAAAATAAAAGCCAAAACACACAGCTGATTTTTATTTTGCAAATAAAAAAAACCCAGAAAAAAGAAGTTATCTTAAATTAAATACCTGACGTCTTTTCTTGAGTTTAATCCGTCTCATTTGGATGTTTTATTTTTTTGTTGCTCCTCATCAAAATGTATATTTTCTCAGCTTCAAAGTTGGCTGAATGCCATAAGTTTACTCAAAGTATGCTGTTTATTAGGCAAAATGAGAAGCTATAGAAACTTAATTGGGCTCTGATTTGTGGTCCGGTTTAAATAAATTCAAAATTTTATCCAGTGAGCTGTCTAAAACTGTAACAAGGGCTATATCTTCATGGGCCTTGAATTTGACACGTGCTCTAGTATAAATAAAAGGCAAATCTTAAAGGCACATTAGTTTATTAGACCATTTCTATCAGAGATATTGGAAATATAGCTTACAGACCAGCTGGCATTTTCTCGCTTTTTTCAGTCTGTTGTGTGTAATATTACAAATGCTGCTCATTTTCCGCTGAAGAAGTTTAAAACTAAAATGAAAACTGGAATATCTGGCAGAGACCGTGCAAAGCTCATTACCTATCTATCAGCAGCCTCCGAGTTGAGCATGCTGGTGGCAATGTGACGCTGGAGGCGGCCATGCAGGAATCGTGGAAAATATGAAGGAAGCAAATGCAGGCTGAGGCGCAAATTTTGAATATTTTATTTTATTTTTTTTCCCCCAGTAGGCTTGAATTTTCAGCCACGCTTTGACATCAATTATACTTACTTGCAGAAATGCACAGGAGTAGGTGTGGACACCCAGTTGTGTAATTGGACTGAAAAATGCTTTCTTTGCAGCCTGTGTGTGGAGAATTCTTTCACTATTAGCAAAGGAGATCAGTGTCTACAGAGGGATGTTAGCCAAAGTCTGTCCAGTTTACCTCCACGCGTTATAGAAAACGGATGTTTTTATTACTTTTGCAAAGTTTCTGCAAAAGGATGGATTCACAGCTGCTCCTATGATTTATGAAGCATGCGTGTAGTTAACCAGAATCAAATTAAATGACTGAAATACAGTTTGCTGACTGCATTGTCTGTAAATGGACTGTGCCAGTATTTAATGTGGAGTTGTTTAACCTTTTTAGTATACCTTGGTGTTTTATTTTGCAGATCATGGAGCTGGTCAAAGGGATGCACTACCAGCTGGCTTGCCAGAAGTACTTTGAGCTGACACACAATGTAAGTACAGATTTCATTTGATCTGGGCCACGTTAACCGCAGCTGTGTGTGTCGCAGGCGCAGCTCGCAGCCCGTGCACGAAGGCTCAGGAGAGACCCAGAACTGTCATCACATCCATCATTAGCTGGCTGTCTTTGCCACTTAAGTTTTAGGGTTTTATTATGGCTTTCCAACCTATTTTGTCCCCTGTGGATACTTGGATAATTTAATTTGTTTGACTTTGAATGCCTGAGTCATCCTTCCCAAAATTAGCAAGAGTTTAAACTCACAACATATCAGCTGAAGCCTGCAGATTCAGGCCTTTCAGGTCAACGTGACACAAGCACGCATGCAAACGTTTGAAGAGATAACTTTTAGCACTTTCTGGTCTATGAGCACTTTTTTTTTTTTAATATTACCCAGTCATGTTTACTCAGTGATGTAGAGTGTCTGCTTAAGCTTGAGAAGTTCTTTTGATCTGTTAAATATTTTACTTTTAGTAGATTTAATAATGTAATAAATGATATTCTAAAGAATTAACATTGACTGTGCACACATAATCACACATAAATGTAGAAGATAGATTGGTTTATTAAAAATAAACTCCAGGCCTAGAAGCTCGAACGAATATTAAAACAGTAAAACAAAGCAGTTTAATCTGATTTTGTAAGATGTAGCAACAAAACTCCTCTGAGTGCTCTGAATTGAACAAGGGTATATTTGATTTGTGACAGAAAAAAGTTTTTTTTTGCGTGGCAAAAGCAACAAAAATTAGCTAGTTTGTAAAGATGGAACAAATCCAGGTCTGCTGTATTTTATGCACAATTAGAAAAATACTCATATAAACATCATAGACCAGAGGTTTGTGTAAACTTATTCTGTGACGCATAGAGCTTTAACCCAGAGCTACAACTCTTTGCTTTTTGCCTAATTTATTAGACTGTGAGTTGCTTGTTTGCTTACTGCCACTACATGAAGTTTCCTTTACTTCATGCAGGCAATAAATTAAAAAACAACAAAAATAATTTGATCTGCAGTCATCTGTAAAATGAATTCACGTGCCCCGCAGAAAAATTTACTCACACTGAATTCATAGTTGTTGTTTTTTTTTTACCCTAACAGCAGAAAGAATCAGCATTTGATGCTATTTTTAAGTGTTTTTTTTTAATGTCAGCCATCCAGTTTCACTGCGTAACTCACTAGAAGGCAAATTAGTAAAATATACCAATAAAATATACTCAAAATGTTTTGTTTAACCAATTGTATTTTATATAATTCATTCTTGTTCTTGAACAGGAAATCTCTTCTTACTCCTCTTATTGTGTCAGATTTGTTCACAAGGCATTTGCATCTTCAAGATGAAGTTTTGAACACATGAAACAACAGTTTCATTGAGAAAATGTAAAAATAATTAAACATCATCTCTTAGTTGGTATTACTTTATTTGTGGTAAATGATTTGCTTTATGTTTTGAAAGACCGTTTCATCTCATATCTTGTCCTCTAAATATCCAGTTAGGGTGCTAATGTGTCTTTAGTCTGAAGAAATCTGTAAACCACTCCTCATTGTTGCCAATGAGGCTGATGTTAAATGATCGTTTTCTGAAAGGTGACATTACACTGAATCAGTCAATCAACGTGACACTTCTCTGACACCTGGTAGTTATTATCTTCTCCTGACCTTCCTCTCCTGTGCTTTCTCATTTTTTCCCGAGCAGGTTGAGGACACATCTTTCTCTCTCAGTCACCCCAATCAGTACTTCTTAGAGAGCCAGAAGCTTTTGGGAGGAGGCAAGGACACAAAGCGAGATGCTGACACTCTACAGAGGTCTCAGGAAAACTCTGCCCCCAGAGGGTCGTCTGCAGCTCGAGAGACGGCAGCAAACACTTCTGAACATCTGGCTGAGATAACAGAAAACCTGGAGGCTTTCTTTGAAGATGTCTGAATTATGTTTTAATACTCGTGGGAATAAATGTTCGAGGGTTGGGGCTGGTTTATAGTCTGATAAATTGATTAAAAACTGTATGTGACATCAAGTATTAAAGTAACAAATCAAGAACTCTTGAGTTATTCCAGTTTGTTTTGTAAATGCTGAGTCAGCATTCACACTATTGTTTTCCTGTTTATAGTTTCTTTTGTGTGTTTTTTGCAATCAAACTACTTCTATTCAAGCCAGTTATATATGAAAACGTTCGGCTCGGTCAGGAATAGTGTGTCGTGACTTTTTATTTTTACAGATTTGATAATTTTTGTAACATTTGACTTTATTTGTAAAGAATGTCTATTAAAATACATTGAGATATTTTGAATTCCTTTAAAAAATATATACTTCAACATACTTGCACTATTTTTTCTTATGCTCCTTTTAGCTACTGTCTTTCTAATTTTAACTTTTAGCTACGGTTTTGCTGGTTTTAGATTTTTTGTAGTTTTGCTAATTTTATCTTTTAGCTGTGGTTTTGCTACAGTTAGCTTTTAGCTATACTTTTGCTAATTGTAGTTTTTATATATGGATTTGTCACATTAAGCCTTTAGCTATGGTTTTGCTCCATTTAGCGTCTGGCCACAGTTTAGCTTTTTGTTACTGTTTTGCTGATTTAGACATCTTTTCTGGTTGTTTTAGCTGCAACAATTCATTCTTCACCAGATTTTAGCTGTCATTAGGCACAAATTCTCTATTTTAGTTTTTAATCCTCATCTTTGCCCCAGCGATCACCTCTTTACTTTTGTAATATTTGTTGTTTTGTTTGTATTTGTTTACTCTGGGCTGTTCTCAGTGCTCAGTGTTGGGCTGGGATGCGGTTCTGGAGGTGTTGAGCATTTCCCTCCCGTCTCAGAAACAGTCATTGTTTCTGCTGGCAGCAGCATGGATGAATGGTGACAGGAGGATGGATGAAAAAATAAACTCTTTCCTACAGCTGTATTACTCCGCCATGGAATATTGCCTCATGGTGCACAATGCAATTTAATCCAAGCATAAATGGTCAAGAGATAGTTCCTCTTTTTTTCCTTCCGAGCCCGCCTACTTAATAACTTGCAGATAAATATATAAATAAAAAGGTAGCTGTCTAAAAGTTGGAAAGCCTTTATAGTTCTGGAGTACAGCAACACAGACTACTACTCTAATTCTGACTGGTGTTGCTGCAATGCAATTTCCATTCTTTAATTTTACCAACTTTAGATCCAGTTAGATCTATTGAAATATCCTTAGACTTTAGTTATAGCCCACCGCTGAAAGGTGAAGGTGGACGATAACATTTCTGCCTGTGTGTGGGTTTGTGTGTCTCAACATAGGATGATCTTTGTCTAGAACTCTGGTATGAAAGGCACTGGGTGAAATGCATTTTGTCAAGGAATACTAAGCCTTTAATAGTTTGAATGTATTTTCTCAGAGGTAACATATTAAGTAAAAACCTTCGGTCCATGTTGCACCGACATTGGAGCATCAGAGCTGCTCATATCTGGAATTAGATCCAGCCATGGTGCTTGACATGGGAAGGATTTATTTAGTATAATAAGGCGACTGGATAACAGTCTGCAGGCAGGCTGCTGTCAGCAAAAGACCCCTGATGTTCAATATTTGGCAGAGCATGACTACATTTGACACAGCTGGCCTCTTTGTGAGACTCTAAAACCTTCGGAAGAAAATGAGAAATCATTAATCATGAACTTGGTTGTATAAGTTGCCTGATTTGTGCCTTGCCTGTGTACACTGCATAGATCAGAGTTGCTGTAAAGATGGTTGTGGTAGACGGTGAACGGCTTCTCGTATAATTGGGTATAGTGAGAAACCTGGCAGGTTCAAAATATATAAATCTAAATTATAAAAAAAAGGGAAAACAAGTAGCAACAATATCTATTCCCATGCATCTGGGTGCCTTTATGCCTCAAAACCAAACAGAGAAAAAAACTCTTATTTAGTTTATTTAGTATGATTGTAACATCTCCCTCTGTCGTGCTGATTGTGGTTTTGTGGTACTTTGTGTGGAGCTGTTTTGTTGACAGTTTAGCTCCTGATTACTTTGTTGGTGAAATCAGAGTACAAAGACTTTTGTAGCGTTTATGCAGTTTAATTTATTTGTCTGTGTGTTTGTATGTCTGTTAACAAAATATCTCATGAACCACTGGATGGATTTTAATGAACCTCTCAGAAAGTAATCATTAGATGTACATCTACAACTGATTAACTTTTGGAGTCAACCCAATTAAAGATGGCCTCCATAGCTATTCGACCTTACCAAACACAAAAATGGCTACAACTCAGATAATTTCACAAATATTGAGCTTAAATTTGGTCTGGTAGTAGCTGAGAATCATTCCCAAGACATAGTCTGAGTGCTAACAGATCATTCAAGATCTTGCAGTGATGCTTGCTTTTGTGCTTATTTTTATTTTCAAGATTAGACCAAAATGGCTGTAACAACCCCATCATTTCTCAACATAAATTCATCTAGTTTAAATCTCTGGCATGAAAGGTGATGGGTCACACGGAGTCCTATAAGGAATGCCAGGCATTGAATTTAATGAATGTTATTGCAAACATTACAATAAATTAAGCAAAAATACTGGAGAGATGATAGGAATTCAGGCCTGCAATGCATGGTTACCTTTACACTGTGACCCCCTCCCACTCCACAGTTCTTGCCCCGATGATATCTGCTGGAAAAAGAAATCTCTTGAGCTTAAATTTAGCTGGTAAATGTTGTTCTAATGATTGCTCTGACTTAATTGTACTTTTCTGTCCAGTGCACAATGTTTCTCTTTGTCTTTATCCCAACATAATTTCACCCAGGGGAGACCAAATGTGAAGTAATGTGAGTTATGCTTCACCAGAGGCGGCTTTGGTTCATTCTGGGATTTCTGTGCATTTGACTTGTTTATTTTTAGGAATTAGATAGCATCCAATAATGCATAGCTGCGCTGCACGTTTCACCCTTAAGCTGTGTAAAAATTAGCACAGTGTTTGATAAGTGTCTCATTCATTGTTGCAGAGCTCATAAAAGGTTTGTAGTTCTGGGGAAATATTTGCTTTCGAGTGCAAGGATTAACAGGGTATTTTGGGACTTTTTTTTTTTTTTTGTCAAATGGGATGTACTGCAATCACCCTGTTCATCTCTATTGCTCTGCCAGAAAAAAAAGAACTATTTGTTTCAAGGTAAAACAAATTTGAGGAGATTTGAAGAAAAGCCTATGTTTAGGTTACCATAGTAACAACAGTTTTTAAGACACGATAGAGTCTGTGAAGTACTGATAAAAGGCTTGTAATTGTTCTTGGTGCTTTGTTGCTGCTTTATTTTTGTGGAAAAGTTGCAGGAAATACACTGCAGACAATCTTAAAAAGTTTAGATACCAACCCATGTTCATGGAAAGAAAAATAAAAGGCTGTAGT
>JAOXNZ010000105.1:21756400-21766630 GCA_028566095.1 Kryptolebias brasiliensis
TTAAATATAAATTTACCCAACTGGTCATCACCCCCCCCCCCCCACACACACACACACACACACACAAGAAAAGAAAAACCTAGGTATAAAACCGTGGAGCTGAGGTATAATAACATGTACTACAGAATGGATTGGTTATACTGTATTATTGTTCACTTGTAATGATTAGGAGAAAAAGGTCTGGTGTAAAAATGTAAAATAAATATAAATATACTCATTCATTGAACATCTGGCTCAGATAGAAGCCAAGAGCGACTGATTATTCATTTTGATGTGATCTCTTCAAGAACCGTTCTGCTTCCTCCAGATAACTAAGCTATTTTTATCTCGTTATCTTGAGTTACTTTGTTTTCTCAAGAATTAGTGTTTCTAGTGTTACACCCAGTCTCATCATTCAGTATCGCTGCCATGACACTTAGAGATGATCTATAACAATAATGCATTGATCAGTGATGGGTGTTTCTTAATGTGATATTTTCAGCTTGACTCAGTCATTACTGTCCTGATTTCTGATGATTAATCCTTTTAATTGGGATTTTTGAAATAATTTCTAGTTGTTATGACAAACAGAGCTTCTCTAGGTCGAATTAACTATATATAATAATTCCTTATCTTAAGAAGACAAGTTTAATCTTGAAAATAATACTTAGGTAAACCATTAATATGAGAAAATGAGCTTTGTATTTTGACATAATGTCTAGGGATGGGCATTTCATGCAGAACCCCTCATATTCATTGGCACTAGCCTGTCCTGTTCTCCCTGTCCTGTCCCTCATGTCCACCACTCTAAACAAGACTGACTGAATTCATGCTTCTTACAACTTGTGGTGAAATTAGCATTAATGTTTAATTACATATAATTCTTAATAAACTGACAAACTGTCAGCCTGGTTCTTATTACTTTTTATTGCACATTATATCTTGTAATTTATAGTATTATTATATATCGTATTTTATGGATAAAGGTTTGTTTAAGATGGTTTTAAATTCTTAGGAATATTTTCTATTTTTAACAATAAACTAAAACTATCATACAAGCTACTAAAATAACTCAAAAACTTAGATTCTTGAATCCTTAAAAAAGCTTAATAATTGTACTTCTAGTTTAATTTCTAAAACCCTGACTTTATCTTTGTAAAGCAGTGCCAATGTTAACTCTAGTGTGACGTGTGACATGCTCACTGTTGTGGCCGGAGCAGCAGTAACAACAGATATCTCCGCAACACCAACATTATTATTTTCTCACATTTTTTGTATATAATTTCTACAAATTTCAAAGTTACGATCACACTCATAAAGGCTCTAACATAGAAAAGCAATAAATTAATGTAATTTTTTTAACTAATTTAACTTTTCACCCAAATATTTGCTTTCATCTTGATCAGTCACTTAAAACATAATGACTGTAATGATTAATGGCTCTAATTATCAACGATGCAGTGGACCACAAAGATGTGTTTATTAAAATCTCCAAAAAAGAAAGCATAAAAAATACAATTTGTTTATAAATGAAATATATTCACACCCGGTGCTTACAGGTTTGAATGGGATTACTGTGGAACTTTCCTTGATTACAGAGGAAGTAAAGCCTTTTGGTTTTCCTCCAACAGCTGTGTTGCTTAGCTGCCTTATGGAGCAGGCTCATTAGGCTACGTTTCAGACTTTGTCAGTACTGACATTGCATAACTTCGAATACCGAGCACTGTGTCATGGTGATTTATGATCACTGTTCTTCACTGTACCCTTGGGTGCTTTAGTCTACTGAAAACTTTGGGTTTTGATGACTACATCAAAATAAACAGACACCATCCAGGGCCTTTCTATAAGGTAGTTTGGAGCTCGGAGGGATTTTCAATTGAAAAGGTGCTTGTGAGCATGTGCTGCCAAACCAAAGCTCAGACTAAAATGTTCCATCTGGCAATTAACCACTAAAATCACTGTAACAGGACATCACACAAGAACAAGTACAGTCTGTTTGAAATGTGGCTTTACACCTTTTCTATCTTGACGTAACATTTCATCGTTCAGATGATTTGAAAACAGTGCCAAGAGGTGCAAAAGGTCCAGTTGTTCCTTACCTTTGGATACTGTTGAACTGGAATAAGAACTCTTTCAGAGAGCTTGATATTTTTATTGCTGATAATGTCTAGGTATTTCTTCATGTCGCCATCTTTTTTCAATTCATCGCCTTCATACTTCTCAATCTCTGTAGAAATAAAAATAGATATAGAGATTGATAAAATTAACTGGGTATGTAATTAAATGCAAACAAACAAAACCAAACAATCATCTTCAATAGTCATTCAATTATCTTAATAGAACCAAACTGTATGAAGTTGGGGGGGGGGAACAGTAGAAATGACAAAGTAGAATTCCTTGAAGAAATGCATATCAACCGCTGCCTTGCATGCCAAAATTTCAAAGATATTTATTGCAACCTAGTAGTGCTCTGAGTATGTGCTGAGGATGATTCTCAGCTACTACCCCACCAAACTTTAACTCAGTCTGTGCAAAAATGGCTGACTTATAGCCATTTTTGTGTTTGCTAAGATCAATCAGCTGTGGTGACTGTTTTGAATCAGAATGACTCCACAAGGTAATCAGTTTTAGGTGTACATCCAATAATTAGTTTCTAAGAGGTTCATTAAAATCCATCCACTGGTTCATGAGTGACAAACACAGCACACACACACCCACACACAAAAAAACACAAACAGAAGCAATAACATGAATAACATGCCCACATTTCAAGATGGTGGGAAATAAATAGGCTAACTTTGTAAACTTCATAATGTGAGATTATTCATTTAACCTCTGATATGTCCTTTTAAATTAAACTATATAATCTCATGATATGGTAATTCTAGTCAAAATGTCAAATAGAAACAGTATGCTGTGAACACCTCTCCAATATAAACTGAGTCCTCGTGGAATTTTAGCAGCCTCGGATCATGATACAGCATCTCCACAGATGTGTGGGCCTGGACAAATAAAATCATATTATCTGGTAAAAGTCATTCTGGCTGGTTAGGATTTGGTCTGTCCCTGAACACCTGCAAAAACTGTGTTTTTTGTGGGATTAGAGCTTAAACACTGTTAAAAGTTAATGAAATTGTTTGTTGTTCGTCTGATGAGGAATTCTCCTTTGTCTCTGATAATTGATGTTTTCCATTCTGTTTGTGGGACACATGCTGAAGGACCTGAGAAAGGGGACATGTCCCTGATCACTCCTGAGCTTCTACGCTTAAAGTTGTTCACAACTAATTTGTCAAACTTCTTTGGGTTTAATTTACTATGCCTAAACCCTCTTCCCTCTGGTAGTGACAAGTCAAACTGTTCAGTTGTCCCTCCAATCAGTTTAAAGCATAAAGACGGACACAAAATTTGGACATTTAACTTCTGAGTCATGGACTTTACATGCCGACTTGTACAAAGACTTTTATTCTCTGGCTCTCTAAACAGGTGTTCACAAAAACACTTATATATTTTTAGTGCCTTTGTGTAACTTCACCTTTTTTTTAACAAACTCAGATTTTTTTTTCACACATGCCCAAATGCATGCACACATTAGAACTTCTCAAGCAGATGTATTCTACAAGGTGACAAAACTTGATCTGCAACCTCAAGTATTAACGTACACTCTCAAAATCTTATTAAAAACTTAATTTTTTTCCTTTTTGTTTCTCTGTCTACAGTTTAGTAGTTAAGGAAGGTTAACTTTGAGTAATAATAAATCTTTTTAAGTGGCTAAATGAACTGATCTTTAAAGTTCCTCTAAAATTTTTTTATTACCCTGAAAAACGGAACCTCCACAACCACTTTAATGATCCCGCAGAATATCCTTACACACAGTTTTTTAAATATATATAAAATTATATTTTTTTATAGACATTAAAGGGATTGTCTGGTCATATTGAAGTGATGTTCTGTCAGATAGTTATTAATAGTTAGTACCTCATCAGCTGAGACATCTGTCATAGAGTATGGAGAAAAGGTCAGAAGTCTTTCTTTAGGGTAGGCAAATAGCTAGACAAAGAGAGCCAATTTGATATAATTTTTCAGGCTTATAAAACAACTCTTTCTCAAAAACAACAGACCAGTACGAACAACAAGATCTCACCTTGATTGGCTTGTTAGGACTCACATTCTCATAATCACGTTTAAAAAGGCAAGGTGATTTTAAATTAATATTAATAGGTTTGACCTTTCTAACCTGGTCTTAAAACTCAGCAGCCTTTGGCTCCTCAAGCAACTGACAAACATGGTGAAAACTAAAATAACTGATGTCCACAAAAACAGGAGATTGCTCTGAAAAATGAGTTTCAAGGTGGCTGTTACCTCAATTTGTAAAGTGATTATAAATTACAGTTAAAAAGATTGAGCTCTGAGTGACCAATTAAACCCTCTGAGAACAGAACCCCCAAGTTTAGTAGAAAAAGAAATCCAAATCCTTGCTCTTCATTACTATTAATCAGTCTGGAGTGGTGGAGCACTGTTGTGTTGTGTGGCAACATTGGCACAAATGTGACTTTCATCTAACAGTCCCCCCAAAGAAACCCTCTCTTCCAGCCTCACCCCAAGTTCAGCAGAAGTCTGCTAATAAGCATCTGAATCTGCCCGATGAATTTAACCACAAAGTTACGTTTGAAGATAAAAGTTGTGCACAATTTCACAAAAACAACACATCTCTGTCTATGAATCTGTTTGATGAATTGATTATGGTTTAGGCTTGTGCTGCTGTAAGTGAAGAAGTGAATAATTCACTTGGTAGAGGGAGGAATGTAGAAGAGAACAGCACATGTTGTTTAAAAAAAATCTGAAGATGTATAGATGATGGCTTTTGGACAGAAAAACATGTCAAAGTAAAACATGTCAAAATGTAAGGCAGGAGTTGCAAACTGCCTTCATATCAAAACCTGATGGAAAATCTGATAGACCCCAAAAGCATGGAGCATGGAAAACAGAGCTAGAAGCATTTATCACAAGGAATGACTAAAAAGGCTTCAAAAACCAAAACTGATCAACATAAAGTGTTTGCACACAATAATTCACATACCAATCTATAGCTTGAACTGGATAAAAAGACAGCTTAATTTTGCTGTTTTAAAATATGGTATCTGATTAGTAGAACTGGTCATTTCTAACTTTATGTCTCAGGCTTCTTTACTTAGTAAAGAAATGTGACAAATTTGGACATAATACTTTACCCAGTGCTACACACGCACGCACACACTCACAAATGAATCTGTAAGCGTGTCTGAACCTTTGACAGGTAATGTACATAAAAGTGCTTTTACATGTCCCACAGTGAGGCTGAAGATGACTGCGGCATGGAAAGCCAGTGAACCGGTTAATGCCCAGACCACAGTTTCCTGCCACTGGGAACAGTCTGCGTCTGAATCCTCTTGTTAAAATCACAAGTAAACAGACTCAGAAGACCTCTCCAACCTCTTATTCCCATCAGCAGAGTTGATTCACATTTTCTTTTGTGACACTTTGAACAAAAACAAGTGTCTCCAGATGACATAATGTGCCTTTGTAAAAAAAAAGCCCTTTGTCCAGGGAGACAATACAATAGAATTAGAGGTGAGGAAACTAATGTGTATTTTGAATCATCTCAATTGCAAAGAATGAAGAGACACAGTAATTTTACAAGCTGATAATACACACAAAACCCATATTTGTTTCTTTTGAATGTGCAGGTTTCACTGCTGCGCTGTTGCACATTTTTTATTCAACAAAGCTGTAATGCCATTAAATGTGCTTGATATGTTCATGGTGAATGTTAGGACAACTAAGATATTACTGTAGAAAAAAGATATAACTATTAGCATAACCTAAGGGTAGTATCTCACTGGCTGCAACTGTTCAAGACCGGATGGCAACTCAAAATTGCAAGAAAATAGGCAAATTTTCCCTTGCAGCCTCACTTAATTCTGGGTGTTTGCGACCACTGAGCAATGTAGGTGCATTTTGTGCAGCCAGTTCTTAAAAATCTGATTATTTTTGAGTGCAATACTGTTCTCTAGGCCATATTATTTTGTTGCCCACCTCAGCCAGTTTATGATTTAATCTACTGAAGTACACTGTAAAAAGGAAAATGGGCATATTTGGACCAGTTTTTCAATAACTACTATTGGTTTTTAGACCTGGACATTTGCCTCAGATGTTTTCTATCAGAGGACAGCTCCAATGCAGGTGTCAAAATAAAACTCCAGGGCTCCTGAGACAAGTTGAAGACAAATTGAGACAAGTTTGAGATGACTCTGTGACTACTGGGAAAGAGATTTTGTCACAGAACTTTTTGACCATGTTCAAACTCAAGCCTCTATGACTCTAACAAAGAAATTGAGAACGCCCGCGAACATTTCGAGACATTCTGGAGACTCCCTCACAAATGCTGTTTGCCAACTGGACTCCAACAGTCACAGCCCAGTTAGATACTACATTTAGCTTGATGCACTCCTGTTCAGTGTTGACAGAAAAGAACGATACTGCCAGGCTTTTCAACAAATGACTGCAACACAGCAGTTCAGTGACAAAGCACAGACATATACAGAAGAAGCAGAGGTGTACAGATAGTAAAACAAAGCAATTTTTTTAGAGTATCTTCATACAATCAAATTTTTCTTATTATAGATTCCAACAGAGCCCCAGTTCCAGGTTTCACTGTAGATTTGAATTTTGATTTAATCAAAGATTATGCCTAGATTTCTAGAAGCTAGAATGATTTTGCACTTTTGATTGTGAAACGTTTCACTTACAAATGAGCCCAATATTCGTTTTACTTGACCTCAGTAAAAAGGTTTTATTGAGCACAAAGATGATTGTGACTCGGAACGATGTTTAATGAGAAAGCTTTATTCGAGCCAGCAGTCTGTCAGAGAACTCAGAGGTCGATTGTGTGGGGAAAAAAGGCAGAGAGAAGAGGAGGAAAATGAGCTTACAATATTTAATCTGGAGAAATGTGAACACTGCTATCATCTTTGTCAAGTAAGAAGCAGCAGGATCCTAAAGATCAAAGAAGCGGGACTGAGCTTTGAAGGTCACTTGTTTCAGTCGTCCTGTTGGATTAAAAAAAAAAATCTCATTTGGGGAACTGAATGAGTAAAACACTCTCAGTGGCTTTTCTGGTGCTCTTGATCCCCTCTGTTGCACTGCCCAAGCTGCATTTGCAGAGGTCCAAAGCAGCCAAGAGTAAAAATAAATAAATAAGTAAAAATACAGCAGTGTTTTTTAACTGGGTGGCTACCAGATAAATGTGTGCAGCAGCAAAAGTTAGGAGAGATGGATTTTGCTGTAAAAAATAAAATTTGCTCAGTCAGCCCGCCATGGCTTTAGGTTAAATACTTCCACTTTGGTCTGTATGTGGCGACACAGAGCATCAAAAGAGACTGAGGCTCAGTTTCAAGTACATGAATCCTAGAAATGTTTGAAGACATTGTACAAGCCTCAGATCCGAAAATGTTTGAATGTTTTTAATATGGAACAAAAACGTAATTTTGCTCGAAACTTTAACATAAATTTCAATGTCCTCATTTATCAGGTCAGTTTTATTTGGAAAATCTAAAACAATGTTCTTAATGACTCTAGAAGTTTACATGAGGAATCCCCAAAGTACCTTGTGTTACATCGCTCTTCTTTATAATTACCTAACAGAAGAGATCCACTTTTTTGAGTTTTGTAAGAGAGATCTATCAGTGCAACCTTTCCACATCTTTACTTTAGCAAGTAAAGATGAAAAAAACTATCAAAACAGTTATCAGTTCAGCTGCAAGCAACTTGATTTATGGATCCATCTGGCCTCAGGAGATTGAGACATCTGAGACAATCTTCTGACAGGAGGATGAATCTCTGTGCAGATCTGATATATGGAATTTTTTCTCATGTAACAAAGTTTCAAGTTATATTTTTCATCCAAAGGTAGACTTTGGTGACTGACAAAGGTTTTCCAAGTTCTTTATAAGCTCATGAGTCTAAACTGATCACTGGTGATTGTTTGAAATTCAGAATTCATAGCAGGATTTAGCAGCATCTTTAGTTCATCACAAATACAGTTCTTGAAAAATTCTCACTCTTTTCTTTGGCTGTTACCTTCAGAAAACCTCCAGTTAACGAAACCTGACAAAAAAAAAAGTAATAAAAAATGCTGTTGATGTTGCGAGAGTACACTTGTTGTCAAGAACTGTGCTTGAGTCTTCACAGGAAATCACCAGAAACTACGGCGTCGTTTGTTTTAACACCAAAACAAAAAAAAAAATAATAATGTAGCACAAACAGATTTTATCAGTAAAAAGTGTTCAATACAGCTATGTAAAAATGAAGGGATATGTGAGCAGCATTATTTGTTAGAGATGTTTACTGCATGTCTGTTTATCCCGTTGTTGCTTTACTGGACTCAATTTGTTGTTTGTTAGAAAGTACTACTAAAGCATGCAGTTTGTTCTGTTGCTGAGTACAAACCCTGTTTGGAAACGTTTCTGCTTGCAAATCCAAGACGGTTTTGGTGATATCAAACTCACTCTTGTCTCTGTGTTGGAGTTTGTCTGGGGGGTTTTCTGATGGGTTGACAGAGAAACATGAATCAAAGAGAAAACAAGCATACAGTGATAAAATGAGACACCTTAATGAATCCAATCAGCATTAATTTCGAGCGACACACATCTGATTAATCTCCGCTCGGCTGCGCTGTCGGGTCACACCGGGGTTTGATGAGATAAAACGGAGCGTGAAGACACACATCATCACACCCAGCGGAGCAAACTCAGGACTGTCACAGAACCCAACATGTGCTTTGTGTGGACAAACAGAGCATCCTGCTCTTCTAAACACTTCTCTCTGTTTTAGTTTGCAAAACTGGCTGAAACCCTGAATTACCTAAAAACTGATAGACAAACTTTAAAGAAACAGCTAAAATTAGGCCTAGCATTCCTTATGTGTGTTGTGAATGACTCTCAGCTACTACCAAATCAGATTTTAGAACAATTTCAAAGGTCAGTTGGCTGTGGCAGCCATTTTGAACTCCAAAGATTATTCTGTTGTAGATGTACATCCACTGATTATTTTCTGAAAGTTTAGTTTAAATTCGTCCAGTGGTTCATGAAATATTTCGCTAACAGACAGACACCTAAACACACACACAGACATGGGTAAAAATATAATCGCTCTTTTCCCTTCAGCAGCAGGCAATAAACATATCAGGACTCCCCGTCACATGCAGGACTTGTAGGCTGTTTGCTGGATTTTTTGGTTTAGACTCTTTTTATTATGTTTGTTGACATCAAACTATCCTCGGAAATGTTTGTTTACACAGCAGCGAAACAAATCAATAGTGAGTAAACTTGTTATTACGTTATATTTTGCACTGTGGACAGCTGTGTCAACCAGTCAGAGGCCAAAAAGTAAAAAAAAAAAAGGTTTTGTTGAGCGCTCACTTTAGAGGAAGGTTAAATTATTCACGCATTTCTTCCAGCTATTGAACTGTATATCTGCAATAATGACTTCACACTGGGTGCAAAAATGAATCAGTGTAATTACTCTGCGCTAACTGATTGCTTGTTCACATCAAACACTGAAAGATGGAGCAACAGCAGCACTCTGCCTGAAAGAGAGGACCTGGTGGGAAGAATGAACTACGAGATGTGGCAATTAGCTCTGGCCCTTTTCACTCAGACTGATGAACAGCGATCCATGGGGTTGGAAATAAGCACCTCTGTTTGGACACGTGCTGTTTATGGGTTTTTAACTGAGCTGCAACTACAGCAGGAGAAAAAAAGTTCAATGTTATCCTCAACTTTTTATGTGAAAGTTTGTTGATGGAAAATGAGGTATTTCATTTTGAAAAAACAAAAAAACAAAAAAAAAACATGACTTTTTTTCAACAGCTACAGCTGTTTTAATTGAACCTCGTAAATGCCTTTATGCATAATCTAACGCAATATTGCGAGATCTGAGCTACTACCACATCAAATTTTAGCCCAATATCTGCCATTTTTGAGCTGGCTTTGATCAGCTAGCTGTGACGGAGATTTAAGCAGAGCAATTGATCAATGTGTTGTGCTCAGAGCACGTGTTCAGGTTAATGCTCAGCAACAACCACCCCAAATTTTAGCGGGCAATAATTAAGAGCAAATAGGCATATATTTTTTTAAGTTGATCAGCTCAGACTGGAATAAAATCTTCCCACGCTTACATATTTCACTTTATTTTGTGTTTATACTAACTTGCATT
>JAOXNZ010000105.1:21818626-21847889 GCA_028566095.1 Kryptolebias brasiliensis
GCGATGGACTTGCGACCTGTCCAGGGTGTCCCCCGCCTCTCGCATAGTGACTGCTGGAGATAGGCACCGGCTCCCCGCGACCCGGAATGGAAAAAGCAGTTAAAGAGGATGGATGATTCTATTTTAAGCAATTTTATAACACAGTGATGTACACAATGTGTGCCAACAATATGCTAGAATTTCCTTTGAAACTGTCAAATAATGTATTATTAAAGTTTCCTGTAGTTGAGACTGCAAATCTTTTTATTTTTTTTACTTTACTAAAATGAATCAGCCATTTTCAATACTCAACTATACAGGAAAAATGAATATTTAAAACTAACACTAAGACAATTTTTGCACTTGCACCACATCTCTACAGCTGAAATGTTCAGTTTGTTTGCAGTAAACTGTTTGATTTTGACCACATTCCAAAATCTTAACACGACTGTTGATCCATTTACATTTGGGGCAGTATAATTAAATTAGATGATGTTTACAAATCGACTTGTACCCATTGGCCACTTTTCAACAAATGGGGTTTTTGTGGCTTAGTTGAGGATTTGCAATTAAGCCTAAAATTTATTCACACCCATGCCAATCTTTTGTCTCTTGCAATTTTTATTTGATCAGTAGTTTTTGATATGGCATGAACAAGTGGCAAAAAAGACAGACAGTGTTAGTCAGACTGATGATAAATGAACCATTTTGTTGTTTTATTTACATTATATGACAAATGTATAAAAATGAGTCACACATACTAATTCTCAGGAAGCTCTTTCATTAGTAATCAAATCAAATCGGATGGTTCTTATAATAGCTAACAAACTCTGCATGTCTCCACTGGGATTTTGGACCACTCCTCCCCTCTGTCTTTCATGTTTGAAAGCTTCATTGCTGTCACTCTTGTCTTTGGTTTCTTTCTTCTCATTTTCTTTTGATTTGTTTGGTCAAAGTAAAGGGCATCCTGAGAAAAGAAGACTACATTAAGACTCATAAGGAAGACATTGTGGAGGTCTGCATAAAAACAAAAATGAAACAAAATAAAAAATTAGGGGCAAATAAGTCTTCCAAAAAGACAAATATCTAAAACATACAGAAAACTGTGTGCAAGAGCACTCAGAATCCACAATTTGTTAGAAAACTAAAATGCTTTAAGGAGGCTCTCCAAACTAAAAAAACATGTAGCTGAGCAGGTGTCCTGAGGTTATTTGGCTTGACAAACTTTGTGCAAACATCAGCACAACACGAGGCATCAACCTGGTAAATCAGCAGGCATGGTGTTGATACCAGAAGACCAATCTCATCAAAGGGAGTCGAATATCTCTGAGAGAAAACTATAAAAATTTTAAAGCATTTATACTGTAGAATGAAAGCCTCACAGTTGTAGGAGCAAATGTCAAGACTAAAAACCTGCAAAAATGAAAAGTCTAGCATTCATTGAAGAAATGCATATCGCCTGCCGCATTGAATACCAGAGTTGTAAATCAAGATTAAGTTATGTTCAGAAAGGACGCAGTTATAGCTGTTTTGGTCAAAACTTGTAAATTATGTTACGCACGATCTCATGTGATATTATGAGAGATGTGTTGGTGCTCAGTGAACGTGTTATAAACCACTCTCAGCTACTACGACACCAAACTTTAGACCAATATCTGTTTCTGCTGGCTAAGGTGAACTTAATCAGTTGTATATGAACATTCAGTGATTACTTTCTGAGAGTTTCATCAAAATCTGTTCAGTGGCTAATGAGACATGTTGCTAATGCTACAGAAAAACAATCACACCCACACACACACACACACACACACACACATTATTATTATCACCTATTTGCCTTCAGTGTGGGCGATAATAATATTAAAAGTGATGTTAATAATAATAAAGTTCTCTGTGTGAATGTAACAAGCATCACATAACACAAATACATAAAATTACTTTTATATATTTAACTAACAAATGTCTTTCAGGTGTATTTTTGTAGCGTTTAATGTTTTCTTAACTTTTTTTCAGATGCCACCCTAAAGTTGTAAAACCACCAAGGTTTAAATTTAATATGCAAACAAACCAAAATAAAATAAAAACAGCATAATGCCTTCCTTGCAATTGTCTTTAGGTTCA
The DNA here is from genome assembly GCA_028566095.1 of Kryptolebias brasiliensis. Taxonomy (NCBI): domain Eukaryota; kingdom Metazoa; phylum Chordata; class Actinopteri; order Cyprinodontiformes; family Rivulidae; genus Kryptolebias; species Kryptolebias brasiliensis. The sequence goes on from JAOXNZ010000105.1 coordinate 21,820,727, forward strand.
TTTTCTCTGTCACCAAGGTTTTGTCTTAAAAAACCTTTTTAATTGTACAAGGATCTTAATCTCTTTAAACATTTTATATGCTAGATGTGTTAAAGAAGCAATTTGGAGAAGACAGCCTGAAGCTGCAATTGTATTACAAACCAGCAGGAAATATTTTATAGCTCACTGATTTTATTAAAGAAGACAATTACTGTTTCTTCTGACTCCTAAAACGTCAACAAAAACAAGCTTCCCAGTAATCATTCTGTCCTTTAAAAGCATTTCTCTCTGATATCTCTTCTGAAGATGCTTATCACTAAGACACAAAAAGGTTAAGATTGTTTCTAACTCTGACAAAAGATGGTAAAGGCATCAAGAATCACCAGTTGTGCACTGATGTCTTTTTTTCTTTCTTTATTCTTTTATTTTTTAAACTGATTGGCAAAAACAAGGGGATTTTATTTGATTTTTAAAAAATTAACCGTTCGACAGGAGGTTAAAGTTTCATAATAAGTTGCCATGGTGATAGCTAACCCAGAGCTGAACCTGCAGTTACTTAAAAAAGTAAATTAGATGCACCACCATTGGTTACTCTTTTGCAAATGCCAATCAGCTGAAACTACTAGAGTTGGCTGAAAAAAGTATTATAAGTCAAAATTTGGCCTTGTAGTGTGATAACGACCAACATACAACCCTTCACAACACAGAGCATGAAACAGTTCACAGACTAAACTTTATTGGCGAAGCAAAAATGATCTTGCAATGAAGAAGTTATGTTAAAGGACATAGAAGAATTTTGATCCTAAGAAGTGTCTAAAACAAAACAAAACAAACAAACAACAAAAAAACACTAACAAAACAATTTAAGGAATGCATATCTCCCGCTGCCTTTCATCTTATGCTGAAAAGAGACAGCTATGTTTCCTTTGGTCAGATGGCTGTGGCAGCCATCTTGAATGAAGTTTTCTCCAAAACCTAATAAGTTGAAGATGAACATTCAATGATTACTTCCTAAAAGTTTCATTAAAATCTGTCCAGGAGTTCATGAGATATTTGCCAACAGTACAGACAAACAAATCTGTGCACAAACACACTGACACGAGCAAAGGCATAATCACCCTTTTGCCTTGGGCAGCAGGCAGTGAATATTGTTCAACCACTACTAATCCAAGTAAAAAGGCAAATCATTAAAAACAAACTGACTTGAGTAGAAGAAACCTGCAGCAGATGTTTCTGGCTCCTGAAAGGTGCGGCGTAGATGTGGAGATCAGGGGGGAGAAACACGATCGAAAACACTTGAGTTTTAATTGGCCTAATCAAAAACTTGATGTGTGGGGTGACAAAAGGTTATTTTAATTTGCCCAAGGCAATCACTTTGATTACATAATTGTAGGATCAAAATTGTAGTTTGCGGACTAATTTAAATATGTTAATCACAAATGCATAAAGCTGGTGCCCGTCATGTCTCACGCCATTCAAAACTACTTCGCCACGGCATAGAAGCTGGATAAATTATTGAAGATGATATACATTTTTAATCTAATAAGTACCAGATAAAAATATGAATTATTGACTGGTTAGCTTATGATACCCCTGTTAGCCGGAACAATATGGTTTGCAGCCACGCACGCTCTCAAAATTCATACTTGTTAGTTATTTACAGATCAGTCCTTTTCAAGTGCACATTGATATGCAAACAAAACCTCTTTACTGCCATGAAGTGATGAAAGCATTCAGCTGGCTTTATTCTTTATGAAAATAATAACAAAAACAAAAATAGCCACTGGGTGTAGCTAATATTTACTGTCTGCCAACAAAGGCAAAGGTGGAGCGATAATGTTCTTGCTCATGTCTGTATGTTTGTCTGTCTGTACAGTTAGGAAAATATCTCACAAATCACTAAACAGGTTGTATTGAAACTTTCAGAAAGGAATCAATGGATATACGTCCACAATTGATTACCCTTTGGAGTCAACCCAGTTCAAGATGGCCATCACAGTTAATCAACCTTAACCTACACAAAAATGGCTATACCTCAGTGAATTTACAGATACTGAACTAAAATTTGGTGTGGTAGTTGCTGACAGTCATTCATAACACATACTTCAAGAGCTTACAGATCATGAGAGATATCGCATGAGATTGAACACAATGTTACTTTCAAGGTTTGACCAAAGCAGCTATAACTCTGTCAGTTCTCAACATAACATAATCTTAGTCTAAAACATCAGCATGGAAGGTGGTGGGCAGTATGCATTCTTTCACGAAATGCTAGGCCTTTAATCATAGAATGACGTGATTTGGTACTGAAACACCATATGCTTTCCTGCATTATAAAGAGCCAACTGGACACAAATATTCAAAAGATACTATAATTCCTGTTGGGTAAGGTAGGATCATGTGGAAGGTAGTTACTTTTTCACTTAATTAAATGTAACTTGAATTTGAATATAAGCTAAAAGGATGAGGCGGAATTTAAACATGGCATTCGTTCGGTGTAGTTGCGCTCTTGTTTGAGCAGACGGCTGTTCGATATCTCCCCGACCTCTTCCAAACATTTGCTTGGTGCTGAAGAAGGGTGATGTCTGTTAAGTCTCCATCACAGAGGCTTTTGAAACATACTGCTACAGAAATGCACACAGACATGATGCTTGAAATAAAATCCTTATAGAAAGGAGGGATAAAGCAGAAGGGAACTTTTCTGAAGGGATCAGGCAACTTTTCTACAGTTAAACCTAAAACACACTGACTGCACTCTGCAGAAAATCATGATTTTGAAGTACATTTACACCACCTTCACAAAAAGAGCAGTATATTTCTTTAAGTTTTACTTCATGAATCCAACCTCTTGACACTGTAACCACATTTGAAAAATACTGTTTTTTGAATACACTCTGAATTTTCTGTATTCGTAGTTAGCTGTTTACTTTTTAAACAGCATACTGAATGGTCATCTGAATGGTTGCACAGAAGTCCATCCTGAGAAGGAAAACAAATTCAGACCAATTCAGTCACAGAAATATGGCACATTCTATAATTTTATTTTATTTTGCCTGTTAGCAAGATGGGAGTGTGAGTATGGGGGACTTTGTATTGGCTGTACAGGCCCACAACCTCAGTAGGCAAATTCTGGCTAAAAGCAAAACAATATGGCAGCACCTAAAAAACAATGAAAGATGGTGGAGTCACTTTGTCAATCTTTATTTATGTTGATGGTTATATATATTATGCATTTGAGCAGAGTATGCTGGATTTCTAACATTTGTGTTTCTAAACTGCACTATGAAAATATATTGTGTACAAGATGTTAAACTTAAACAAAAGTTATGTAAAGTATTGTATGTTCTTTACATTATTATTATTATTTTTCCTCCAGTGCATTAGGAAGCTGAACCTTTGATGGAATGCTTTTTTTAAATCTAACTTTGTATTATCTTTAGCCTTGCTAGATGTTGTTCCAAACAAAAACACAAAAACAAGTCTATTCCAAAAATAATTAACTTTTTAATAATTAAATCATCAACCTTCAGTATAAACAACAACAAAAATCATCCTTTGTTTTTTTAATGCAGAGAGTTTTCATATAGGGCTTCTGATTCTGATCTGATCAAGACAACATTGGTCTAAATTTTCAACTTATTTTTTTGAGAATACAGAAATGTTCTCTGACAAAAACATTATGATTCATTTTAAATACCCAGTTCTTCTATTCTAGGATGAAAGACTACTTACTGTTTTTGCGTTCTAATCTTTTCGTTGTAAAATTAAATTGATACTAACAAGTATGTATTCTTGCTGGCGTATCCGAAGGCTCATTTTGCTGATTCCTCTGTGCCTTGGTGATGTGACACAGTCACAACACACATCGATGAGCCACATTCTTGTTCTGACTGGCGTGTTCCTTTATTATGTTAAACATGGCTCTTGAAGGTTATTTTAGTTTCATCCATCTTACAGTTCGCAGTCCTCTGCTTTGAGCCCCACAGGAGCTCTAAATCTGTCCACAGCTAAAATTATAATACTCAACAAATGCACTATTTTTTCCTGCTTGAGTTAGATCTGCTAAATGGACAGTAACATGATGTTACAAAAGATTTGTTAGCTTTAAAAATAATTGCAAAGTTATGTTGGCTGCATGCCAAAAGGAGAAAAGGAAGTTGAAAACAGACCAACTAAATCTTTGTTTTTCTTAACACTGATTTACTTGCTTGCTTGATGCAGGAGAGCAATGGTGCACTGTAATTGCTTGTGTTTATATGTTTGTTAGTAAAACATCTCATGAACCAGTGGACAGATTTTTATGAAACTTTCAGTAAGTCATCATGGAATGTTCATCTAAAACTGATTAACTTTTGTAGTGAACCTAATTTAAGATGGCCACCACAGCAATTTAAACTTAGCAAACAAAGATTATTATAACTCAGTCAATTTTATTGATATTTAGCAAATGTTTCGATTGTGGTAGTAGCTGAGGATCATCCCTAACACAGATCACACAAGATCTTTATTTAAAACTTTGGCATGCAAGGCAACGAGTGATATGCATTTCTTCAAGGAATGCAATTTTTATTTTCCTTCTTTTGCTAGACTTCTTCAAGAGCAAGTGTCGGGTTCATATGTATGGGTGTCAGTATATGAAATATTTGACTTTATCGTCTTTTTGGCAACTTTTCTACCAATTTTAGTAGGCTGTCACTGACAAACAATTCCAAATATTCTATATCATTTGTGAAGCTCGGTCTTAACACAATACAATAAGTTTCTCTTTTAAAAAGATGAATAAAAACACAGCATTTAGATCTTGTCATGTCATCTGACATGAGAAGATGACCTTTGTGAGATAGTGTTAAAAGATATCAGTCATTTTTAAAGGGAAGCAGTACAACAATTATTTGGAAATATGTTTTTTTTTTTGTTTTGCACTGCTATGAAGTTTTACATGAAAGATTTGTTGGAAAAAAACAACCACCGATGCCACTGATTTAGATTTGAACTTGGCTCGTTCAAAGGAGTTCCACTGTTCTTTATTTATGAAAATTGTTCTTGAGGTTTTAAAGGTTATGTGCATAATCACGTTTTCACATGTGACCCCATGGTGGGGTTATAAAGCTTGAGGTGCAAACATGAAGCTTAACACCAACACAAATACACACAAAGACAAAACTTGAAGGCTTTTGTATGGATAGAATGCTGTTTTTTAAAACATTTTTACCACACAGTTCCAAGGGCAGCAAAGGACTTTGATGATGGAGAAAGAAAGAAGATGAAGAAGAAACAATGTCCTTAATGGTTACATAGTTTTGCTGCTTGCACCCCTTAAAAACAAAGAAAAACAAAACACATAAAAAAATCCCTGTCCTTTTAAGCAAAACCATGCAGTAAACAGACAAAAATCTATATGTCTAATCAGAAAATCTATTTTTTTTCATTTTAAGTCATTTTTTTACACCAATTTAAGAAATTAACTCTATCGCTAATGCTTGGTTTGGATAAAGATCACACTGTACGGACTTTAGGATTGTTGTTTTAATTATCAGTTACTTGCAAAAGTTGCAGAAAAAAACCCTAAGTTTTAAATATTCAAATGTGCACATGCCCTGCATAAATACAACTCACAGTTGTTGTGAATGCCCTCTGCCCTAAACTTAAAGCCAGAAATGCTGTGATCTTGCTAATGAACATGTTTTTTTGAGAAAATATAGTCCAAGAACTGCAGTTCTACACAGGATGTTGTTTGCAGTTTATTGTGATACAAAAAAAAAGTTTCTTTGACCTTGACCTAGGTATCAGGCACTTTCATAGAAATATAGGCAGAACAAAACAAAAAGGTAAAATTACTTTATTTTTTTAATTTTTGTTAAGTGCATCAGAAAGTAGCTAAAGAAATGGTAAGAAAATAAACAAATATATAAATAGCATCTAGACATCTTATTCTGTGTGAAAACCAAATAAACATCTATGATTTTACATATGTAAAAGTTTTTCTTTATTTTACAGAAAAACACACTGATGAAAACAGTGAAGCAGCTGTAATAAATACATTTATGTAAAGAATAAACCCAGATAGTGTTCATAACAAACGTTCTTCCCAAAATGTACCATGTTACCAGTCCCTGTTTAACATTTTGGTTTGTTTTCTTATTCTACCTTTGCCACATGTTGGATCAGAAGATTGATAATAATTCTTATTCTTTAAAGCTACAACCAGTTTGCTTAAGTTAGCAAAAGCACAAAGAGGAAAGACTGAACCTATAGTAGCTTTGTTCAAAATCAATAAACTTCTACAACTTCCACATTAACACATAAAATCCCATTTGTTGAACTTGTACTAAGAGATAGGAAAAGAAAAGCAGGCAAATTTCCTCATACAAAATAAAAGTGATGGGTGCTCAGCCTCACTTCTGTGCTCAGGAGTCCTACATGCCGACACCCTGCAGGGCGCTGCCACCTGCTTCCACAGATTTTCCACTACCTGCTCAGACAGAGGCACAGGGGGGAGGCCATTAGCATCAGCACCCCGGCAAGAAACTCCCAGCGAGGGAGAAAAGGATCCAGGTGCAATTCTCTTCAAGCTGCACCACCCTGATCATGATCACATCTGTATGTTGACAACATGGGAAGGATTGTACAACCGTGTACATTTTTAATATTGTAATACATATTGTGTCATATGGCCTTTTATAAATGTCTGAGCAGGTGATCACATATTTAGTATTGCCTGCCACCGAAAGGTGAAAGCAGAGCAATAATGCTTTTGCTCATGTTTGTGTGCGTTTGTTTGTCTGTCTGTACAGTTAGCACAATATCTCATAAACCACTGAACAGATTTAAATAAAACTTTCTGAAGGTAATCATTGGGTTGACATCTGCAGCTAATTAACTTTAGGATTAAATCCAATTTAAGATGACCTTAACTGACCTTAGCCAACACAATCATGGCTATACTTCAGGGAATTTTACAGCTAGTGAGCTAAAATTTGGGATGGTAGTACAGTAGCTGATAGTTATTAATAAAATATACTTCAAGTGCTAACAGATCATGCAAGATATTGCATGAGATTGCTTAAAATGGTATTTTTAAGGTCTGACCAATATAGTTATACTGTAGCTCTGTTATTGGTCATCATAAGAGGATCTCTTTAAAAGGAGCAGTACTTGCAGTTTCAGAACAGTGTGTACAGTGTGTGTGTTTGTGTGTGGGTGTGTGTGTGTGTTTGAGAGAGAGAGTGTACCTCTTGAAAGCAGTTTCCACCTGCTGCATTTACAAGCAATTTGATGACATCTGTCTCTGCTACCTGTAGCTGAGTTTACTAAATGACACAGATATCAAACATCACAGACCTGGAATAGAAGATTAAAGAGGCCAAAGCTGTCAGGAGCTGGTTTGCTTGCATGTTCACAATAAACTCATCTAAATACTTAATATACAACATCCAGCAACCACAAACCATTATCTACACGTTTCAATATTGATATTTCAACAAGCCTAAATGAGAAAACCTCATGAAAAAAGGCTGGCGCTGAAATAACCTAAACTGAACTGCACAATAAAAGTCCTCATTCATCCTATTATGATGAACTAGTGCAACACAGGGATACAGACACAATGAGCAGAGTGAACTCTCGATGACCCCAGCACAATGTGTGGTTCAAAAGGATACTGCAATAACGCATATTCATCACACAGATAATTGCATGGCTCACACTGTCGCACATGACAAGCCAATGTGACCACCGGCTCTTAATTGGTATTCCTAAAGCTATTCATATTCCAATATTCATGGTGCCCTTTCTCATTTCCTGTTTAATAAATGCAACTGTTAATTGATAGTGTCATAACACAATGAAGAAGACATTTAGAGAAGCTATTTTCTGGATTACCAAAGGTGAAAGAGCATCATGTGAAGTTAATGCATACTTAAAAAGACAGCCAAAATTGCTGGTAAGTGGGGACCGATGGCAGCCTGAACTATCGGAGATAAAAAGATGAAGGAAGACGAGATCTTCCTGTTTGTTTAGCTCTACTGAACAATATAAATACTGTTAAATCTACAGACAGAAAATGGTCTTAAAAGAACACAGATACCTTACAGTTGCTCAAGGATTATCAGTAAAGATTGATCAAAGAGATGCTAAAGCCTGTATTTAATGAAATCTAGAGATTAGCCTGCATGTGCAAGAAAATGATTGTAGAAAAGGTGTGCAAAGAAAGAGTTATGATGAACTGAGTAGGACAATTTAATTGTTTTAAAGTTAAAAGAGGCCCTACAAAACCCCATCTTTAAAACCAACCAAAATCTACCTAGGTAATTATTAAAGGTAGTCTTCCTTCGCCAAATGTTTTCAAGATTTCAGACATCGTAGAGCAATTTTAAAGTATAAAATATCAAACCTGTTTGGTTCACTCAAAACAAACTCAGTTCATTTTATGTGGTTCCTACACAGTTCAATCATCTTAGAGCAGAGATTACTGCTTATATTTTTAAAAACTTCTAAAGGGAATTTTATTTATTTGGTTAATTTTATTGATCAATCATGCTCGCCTTGGTGGTTCCTGACACATATTCAAATGTGACAAGCTAGGACTCATGCCTAACATGGACTTCAGTCTGCATTAATACTGGGGACAGCATAGAAACTTAACTTATGTAGCAATAAAATGAAGTGAATAACAGTATTATTGTTTGTATAATGTTAAGAAATCAACTTAACTAAAACAAAACTGGAGGCTGTAACAGCAAAACTGTTAGTTATGTTATGAGCTCCTTATAGTGTTATAGAAATCTAAGGTACAATAATATATAATAACATTGAAATAATACAACTCATGACTACTTCTTCAAAAATTGATGTTAATGAAGCACTTTCAGCTGAAACATTAAGAATTTTTTTTTAATATATCGACAAAAAATGTCTGATTGCTGAAGTGAAAACAGAGAACACCTACAAGTTTCATTAGTGTAACTCAGCAGACATAGTTGTAAAATAATGTGAACATCAGAACTTTCTCAGGTTTTCACCTGCGTGTGAATGAACTATGTCTATCTGCATTTCTGAATCACAGCTTCTAACTTGAAGCTGATCATGAGAGGGACTGAAAAGAAAAAGAAATGGGAAGATTGGTGATCAAATAAAAATATATGAAGACATAGATGCAGTAGTAATTAAAGAGTACAGATAAAAGCTTGGTACAGCATCAACATTCCTACTATAATAAAAGTCAGTGCACTGGTTGCACAAAACCTTCATGCAATGTGAAGCACACTTCATGACCTCTATAGATTTTCTTTGGAAAGAAATGTGATGGAAAAAAATCAATTTAATAAAAACATTGGTTGATCTTTGACACAGAACTTTAAGATCAAACTTAGATACACACACACTCAAAGATAAATTTTGAGAACATACTCTTTAGTCTGTTAAGATCAAGTTAAAGAATTTCATTTATTTTGTTTGATCCAGAGGGAGTTTCACCATGTTTTGTCTGAATCTGGCTGAGAATATCTAACTGAATGCTACCGTCCTGACCTGGAAGACTAGAAGTGGGAGTATGGTATGTGGCTTCATACTTATGAAGCTGAATAGATGTCATTTGTAGATGGCACCAGTAATGTCTCTGAATATAATATATAATAGTCTGACAAGATGACTGGCAGTATGCAGAAGCTTAGCAGTCATGTTAGTATTTGATTATGTGAAGTGAAGTGAACAAATATAGTTTACACACAGTGGGACGTGAGAATTACTTCATTTCTTATAATGCATACAATATTTTTTTAAGGCCTAAAAATAAAAATCCAATGTTTTTACAAATTAGAATTCAAAACATGTCAATTCTAAAATCACATTTTCTAATTCCTAATGCCATTAAAATTGAATCTTAATATTTTTCAGGTTGATATGAGTTCAAATTCAATATTTCACTGCAGCATGGTCTCTGCTGAGTGAGCCCACAGCTAAATTAGTCCAATGGAGATAAGATAAGCTTAAAGACTGAACCAATATGTGTTAAAAATGGTCAGAGAAAAGGCACAGAGCAGCAACTCTCATTTCAAAACTGACTGGATAAGTTAAAGGGTGCTAAGAGAATAACATACTTTGAAACTGTAGTTATTAATGTTTATAACAATGTAGCAACTGATATATATCACATAAAAAGGAGGGTGAGAAAACATCAGGTCATATGGTAGAAACTCATTTAAACATCTCTTTTGTTTGGTGTAAACAGTACAATTTAATCTTTTCTTGGAGTATGTATTTTTGCAAATTATTGTTATCTATACAGGAAAATTACAAATTATTCTATATATACTGTATTTATTTTTCATTTGAATGCATTTGAACAATCTTAAATCCTGATAAAAGGTGACTGAGTGCAGTACCTGACACACGTTCCTCCGTTACGGCAGGGAAAGTGTTGGCAGACAGGCGGGTCGCAGTTCTCAATGTTTCTCCCTCTCACCGCCTCACCCACCAGGTCAATTTTTTTTGAGTTGACCTGAAGTTCCTTGATACAGCCGACAATTCTCCTATCTCCTTTTGCACTCCCATCATGCAATTCCCAGTGAGATGAAACGGCACCAAGAAATATGGGTCCAAAGGTCGCCTGCGTGAGAAACATAGATTCACATCGTTGTTTAATAAAGCACACAGTATACTACAATACATTTCTTCCTTCAAACACAAGCTTTCAATTTGATTTTGTATTTAAAACTTTATCATCATTAATATTACATAAACAGAGGCTTGATGTACTGATAAAAATTCTGATATTTATCTTGTACTTTAAGTGTTTTGAGGAATTCTTTTGATTCCATTGAATATGTAAATCAGTGATTGTCCTCAAAGGTAACAGGAATTTAATGGAGTATGGGCAGAATAATAAAGCTCTTCTTGTTATATAACATTTTAACACAAAAAGATAAATAAAAAAAATATTGCAAGCTGTCTTTGATGTGCTAGCTCATTGGGTAGAACTAATTAAGATAGAGCTACAAAATGTGTAACTTGTCCTACCATAACAATCAATTTAACAAGTAAAAATGAGCTTGCTGAAAACACAAAGCTACATTAAATGTGACAAAAAATTTTACTAAAATGACAGTTTTCTTTCCTAGCAATGACTTCTTATCTAAACAGATTTTAAATATCACTTTAAATTATTTTACATAACTGTCAAAATCATAACATTGCTGATTATTAATTTATTACACACTTGTTTATCGCAGCTAGTCTTAAAAAAACAACGCAACAAAGCTTCTATTCTGTAGTTGAAGAGGTTTTGCTTCCCAGGAGTTTTCTTGGTTCAAATCTGGAGAGTGTGGAGATTCAAGTTTAGAGAAATGTTTTCAACACTACATTAGCTAATATTAAACCTCTTCACTTTTGCAGGAGTTGAATAAACCTTTGACTGACTAGACACTCTGATCAGACGGATTGATGCATTTAGCAGCCTTAGCATACATACATTTGCGTAGTAGCATAAATGTTGACTGGTTGTAAAAACAGCGGCAAACTAAGCAAACGGTGTCATGCAAAACTGTAGAAATGTAATATTAGCAAATGCAGGGTTCTTTCACACCAAAATCACATTTTTGGGAAACAGTTATTTTAAAAGCCAGAAAAACAAATAAAATATAAAATGGCCCAACAATTAGACTAGCCTGGAAGAAGACTTCTTCCCTTTTCTTCATACTCTGTGTTCTGTGACTGATGTCAAAACATTACTTCAAAAATTACCAGACTATCCCTTTATTGTAATAACCTGTGGCCCACTTTATTCCAATTTAAGATCAACCCACCTAGCTTTAGTTTATTCAAAATATGAAAAACATCTCAGTAGTTGTATTAAACACAAAGTTTAAAACTTTTTATTTGAGAAAAACTGAAACAAACAAAACATTTCCTGTTAATTCTGCTTGTGCAAGGAACAATTTTAGATTCATTTTTTGAAACTGTAGCAGCGAGGCAAAGCTGAACATCTGTAACCCTTTACGCCTGTTTAAGCGCTTTTACATGTATTTTGTTACTCCTTTTTTATTGAAGTGATGTTAGAAATAAATGGGAGTTTATGTGTCAGAAATTATTTCAAGCACCCTATAATGTTTTCCAAGGCTCATTTTGTACTTCACACTTTCTTTTTCCATATGTTTGCAAATTTTCAGGGTAAAATATATCTTTAAAGCCACACTAATGATATCCAACCTCCTATGAAATGCAAAAGTTCTGTTTCATAACTGCCACTACGAAATCCAAGCCGTCATGTCGGTATTTATGTCTTTGAAGTGCTTCCAGAGTGGCATTCGTCATGACTTCATGCTGGAGCTGGAGGAAATGTGATGGACAGCTGCGGGGAAGGTGTTCAGCGGAGGGACAGTGAGGTGTTAGACCACATAATCATTCAGGATGTTGGCTTAATGCAAGCTTTCAGCGACATAACTGCTGCATATCTGAAAGCCTATAAAAAGACACGGCTGACAGGGTTCACAGGAGTGTGTGCGTGTGTGTGTAAAGTCACCACATAGTTAAGAGCCTGGACAGTATCTTTAATAAAGCTTAAGTGTCAAATAAACTAACCAGCGGTGGCTAGAAACTTTTACAATGAGCAAAGCTGTTTTTGTGTGATACAATCAGCAATGAGCCAGCAGAGCTGCATAATGACGAAGGGCCGATGCTGAATGAATTTATGGTGCTTTCAAGTATGTTTACCATGTTTATGAGAAGAGTCCATTTGAAAGGCTTACTTATGTAATATTCATGACTTTGTAAGTGGACCCACAGCACTGAGCTCACAAGAGCTGTATGCTCATGTTTGAATTCCTTTTCAAGGCACCACTTGTAAGCATGGCATCTATATCAGCGCTACATGCCTGCATTCTTCTTCTATACATGTAGGCTAAATATATAAAACAAACAAACCAAGAAAGCACAATGCTGCAGCAAGCTCTAGAACTGATACTTCCTCCTTTAAACCTAAACCACCCTGCTATCATATTCACAGATTTGCACATTGTTTTTCTCTGAACTGAATATAAATTCAATAAAACCTCATTAATGTTGAAATTTTAATTGGTGTTGAGTGTTTCTAGCAATGCTGCTCATTCACATCTATAGAATGTGGAAATCTCCTCTGGTAAAGGTTATCTGGAAGCATACCTAGTAATTGTAGATTAGATAGAGCTCCTGTAATTAATGAAGGTGTAACAAGCTAAAGAAGAAAAAAAGGGTAAGGGGGAGTAAAAAAACATTATAGCATCTCAGATTAGAAGACCATAAATCACACCGAGGCAGGGGGCATGCTGAGCCAGTGGGAAGGTTGAGTCCCTCTCTGTGTCTTTGAATGTGGAAAAAACAAAATTATTAATAACACATATATAAGTGCCATGGATCAAATTAATGACCCAAATCTGATTATCGAGCCAGTACTATCTTAATGCGGCTTTCATGGTTGACAACTTTGATCATCTATGGCAAGTACTACAACAGGTGTACATACTTTTAATAGGCAATGGCTGTTGCTGGGTTGGATTTGATAACATGTGGGAGGGGGCTGCTCATAGTGTCATGAGTCGTCTATTTGAATGAGGCTACTCTGTTGGCACAGCAGTGGTGGCAAAACAGAGGGTTTGAGAAAAACAAAAACAAAACACAGAGCTGTTTCAGCTGCTGAACTCCTGCCAGAACGTATCATCTGTTTAATCAAATATGTAAAAGCGTAAATTCACAATATTCTCTCTAACATCAGTACTGTCATCTCAAGGCAAAGTAAAATAGTTAAGATAGTAAAAACTTGGTTTCACCTCAAATCAACTTCATTTAAAAAGACAAATAATAACCAAGAAACTACAACTTGAAGGGATGGTTCAGATCTTTTGAAGTGAGATTCTATGGAAAGGTTATGAACAATTAACATCTTCCGTGTCTTTGAACAACCTCAGTTTGGAGAAAGAGTTTAAATCTGCTCGGACTGACAAGCTAATGGCTATTCAGAGTGTGGCCAAAACCAAAGTGGATTGCTGGCTTCATAAAACAACTCCAATCTCAAAAGTTGTGTAGTTGTTAACGCAAAAGCTAGTTTATAATCTTTTACGTCAATGGTTTCCAAAATAAAGGTGGAAGAGACACGTGATCACAACTATTGATGGCTAAAACATATAACCATCTCAAAGCCAATTAAATAAAGGGATAATACCAATACAAAACAGCTTTAACAACCATTTTACAAATTTTATTTATTTATGACCACAGTTTCTATCTCTCAGTTATGATAAAAACATGCCAATATGAACTTTGAAATTTAATTTGATTACTGAAAATTCACAAGACCCTCAATTGGCAATTCATGGCTCACAGTGGGGTCCTGAGACCAACTTTGGGAACCAGTGCTTTACTTTTCAGTTTTGCATTACATAATGATTCCGGCAGAAATATTATGATATACCTGTATGAAGCACCCCGGGCTGAACCGAAAGTGCTGCAGCTAACTATTGCTGTGGGAGCAATACACTTTGTAGCCATTAGCTCATCAGTTTGGTCAGAATTAAACTTTATTTATCCAAACTGAGTTTGTTTAAAGAGCCATCTACAACATGTAAGATATAAATTATTCATAACATTTCCACAGAATTCCACTTCAAAAGGCATGAACTCTTGCTTTAAAGTGTCAAAGTTGGGTACAGTTGTTCTGATCTTTCTATTGCTGACAAACAGTGAAAATTATGCATAACAACATAAATTACCAATTTAGTAGTTTATGGTAAACTTTACTGCAAGAGGGAAGACAGACCCAGCATGCGATTACAGGTTTACAGCCAGATATTTAAAATAATGGTTGATTTGACTGCAAGCAGGTTAAGGTACCTCTGACACAGAGTGTGACACGAACTCTTCAAGATGCTGTGCTGTGCCATTATCTGCAGCAATTTCAATCCTACATGACCCCCCTTGTTTGCCAACAGGCACACTGAATCTGTAAAGAGAGAAAACACACAGAGCAGGGTTAGTAAGATAGGGTGCTCCACAATACCTGAGACTCCCAATAAATCCAGCAAAGCATGAAATATTCTGATGGGGAGACAGACAGAGCAGTCACAGTAATGGAGCTGCTAATGTGACCATTGAGAATATACCATAAACCGACTAGGTATACATTACACACAGCTTTATGAGATTTTTTATTTTTTTTAAATGCAATGGTGTATTGGCTTGGAAGCAATGGTGCGTTTGTATCACTCCCTATCAGCCAAAACCCAGGGGAGACAACAAAAACAGAGAATGGCTTCCACTGTTAGATTTAAATAAAATAAAAGCCAGAAATAGGTTCCTGCTCAGTGCTGCAGTGATTCCTTTAAGTTGTTGTGCTCATCAAAAAACAGGAAATTTACATAAAAATGCAATACCGTTAGTAAAGTCACTAAAGATAAAACGTAGGCTGAAAGAAGCAGTCATTACCTGTTCAATTTAAATGATCAAGCTATAGTAAATGACGTGCATTACCACGCCACATAAAACAACGGTTACATTAACAGTACTAATAAAAACAACAACAATAAATAAACTTATCAGCATCGCACAGATACACAAAACTGGTGTTAGTGCTGATTATGTCACTCAGGATTAATTATTAATAAAAAAATGAGGGCACAAACTAGATATACATTATAACCCTAATGAGAAGAAAGATAATTTTATCATTTGACCCTCTGTGCTTCTCTAGGGAAATATACAGTTGTGCTAGTCATTAATGCTGTAGTGTTAAGTAGCTGGTCTTTCTGTGACAAATTCAAATATTGGCAAAGTCAAGCGATTACTTTTCTCCAATACATCACTGTTTTTTATGATGGCTCTATACAATCAAAGCCTCTGTACAGAGCTGTACATTATGCTAAAGGTTGTACACCCTTTATTAGGCACGTAAACATAATTATGTTAAGAAGTCGTCAACATGATGCACATTTATTGTACAGGTTTATTCAGTATCAGCCAGTGAAACGTGACATCTATTATGTCACCAAGCTGCTAATTTGATTTAGCAAAATCCATTCATCCACTCATTGTGACTGTACCAGTGTTGATGAGGAAAAAGTCTCAAATGTGTGCTTTAATAGCCAGATGGAAACAATAAGGGCAATCGTCCTCCTGTTAATTTGAAACAGCCTTCCAGGACGCCTCCCTCAGGCAATCCCACGCACACAACTTCAGGTAGAACTAATTACAGGTATGGAAATCACAGGAGCTCGTTTGTATACACACGTGCGTGCATATGTGCACGTATACACAGACACACCTGAGACTGAAAACGTGAAAGGCAACTTAATGTCCAGAGAGGAGACCCATTACTATATCCTCAGGGTGCCTGGTCTGTTTCTGAGGTCATTGTCCACACATTTGCATAACGGCAACCGATTAGTGAGAGATTTCAGTAAATTTCATTCCCCAACTGTTTATTTTTCCACGGCACAAAAATATTACAATGTCCAAATGAAAAAAGTGAAATGATCCAATATTGCTGCAAAAACACACGGTGTCAAGGTACGACACATCACAGTATTATTATAAAATTTTTATCTGTTGCTGAAGGCATTTGACTCATACTTTGATTTTTAGCACAGTGGCTTTTTTCTCATTTTCCTAGGCTGCTAATGGTGCAACAACTGTCTTTGTGAGACATGGGGCTTATGCTCACTAAGCAAACAGGATGATGTTACTTGATGAGCTGAATGCTCCGCTCAGCTAATTTACATTGGTTATGCTTTAAGGAAAACACAACTATTTATGTAGATGACTATTTTACTGTTTTTGGCCAGGTTCCTAGACAAGTAGGATTATGCCTTAAGGTAAGGACCCCCAAATGGCAGGCAGAGGTCTAGATCTGGACCCAAGTGTAGTCCTATCTAGACCCAGATTGGTTGTTAGATTTTAGTTGAAAAGAATAGTTTATATATTTATTACATGCACACATTTTCCTGTATTTATTAAAATTAATTTTATGTGGCACAGCTTTTCTACAAATGACAGTAATTCCTTTTATGTAGCGAAGCTTTAACCATATTTACAGTAGGTGGTGCAGCTTTTCCAGCATTCACAGTAACTCATTTTACTAGAGCATCTTTTGTACAGTTTATGGTAATTTGTTAAAGGTGGCACAGCTTTTCTAGCATTTATGGTAATTCCCATGTTTGGCCTGCGCTTTCTCTCTGCAGAGAGATGCTGCCAGTCCATGGAGAGGCACAGGCCTTAATGGACAATATGGTGCGTGAAGAAAGATAGCATGGCTGTCTCTAAAAAATTATTTAAATAAATAATTTCAGACCTTTGCTAGATAAAAATTTGGTTAGATAAAGGTTACAGAAAGACCACTGCCCTAAGGCTTTGCACCAATATCAACACACTAAAACACCAAATATTGTTATCTAAATATATGAATAAATCAGAAATAAAAAAGAGAACCTTTTGCCAATGTTTGTACTGTAGAGACTAAATGATGTGTAATTTCTTACTGAGGACCATTCACTGCTTAGTCTCAAAGCAGCAACAACAGTATTGTCCCAGCTCGAGGTAAACAAAAACAAATAAATAATTCATTTTTTTCCTAAGCACAAAAATCACTGTGTTTATAATTTTTTTAATTTACTCAATCATCATTTATGCATTTCTTCATCTGGTTAATGATCTAATCACAAGTGATTTGTCATCTCTAACATCCCTTTAGACTGTCTGGTGTTTGACAAATTTAGGGCATCTACATTATCGTAACTTTCCTGAGGATAACCATTGAAATATTACCTGCAATGTTAAGGGACCCTGCAAACATTTTCAGCACTGCACCTTTACACAAAGGTATTTGTTAAAGCCAAGGTAGGCGCTTGTCTTTATAATCAAACGTGTCTCCTTCACAGCTCCCTCCAGAAGATTAGCAATGAGGGAGGATCATCATTAAAATATTACTGCTGCATAAAACATCTGAAAGTATTGGCAACAGATGGCAGTAAAACATCATGCACCACACTGGTGCCCTTGCAACATTTTTCACTGACTGATGGGCTGCATGTGACACATTTTTCAACAGCTTACTAGTCTAACAATATTTTACATTCTTAAAAAAACAAGTGATTATTCGGAACACAGAGCGGTGAATTTGGAATTTGTGAGTAATTTAGTAATTTAGAGTCAAGAGACTATTAGTTCTGCAAGCAGAGAGTCTGCTCAGTGGAGTTAGCGTCTATGAGCAGATAGAATAAGTGGCTCATACGTTGTACACATAAAGAGAAAACAAGTACCACCTGTTACTGTGATATTAGTGTTATCACAACAGGTTGCAGAGTTATAACACATAAGGCAGAAAAATAAGACAATAATCCCACCCCAATATGGTTAATATTTAATAACTGTCATATCACACCTCAGGATCTACAGCACGTCAGGAGGTATGTTTCCTTGTCTTTTTTCAATAAGCACAACAAATCTTGTATTGGGCCATCATCTGCACCTAAAGTGGATGTAATGCCTACCCTGGCAATGGTGCAGTGACTGTTTCACAAGCAGCACTGCAGCATTTGCTGCATAATTTGTGCTGTGACCGGCAAGCCTCAATTAATTTGGGCAGCCTGTGTTCTATCATTATATCTCTGGCAACACAATTAGACAGTACATGGCAAAGCTCTTGGCATTGTGGGGTCTCACAAAGGAAACTCTAAGAGAGCAGGCAGGGCTGCCGCTTGCTTCTTCAATGGACCTTTTATGGGAGTACTTGTCAATACAACACTGAATACAGTGTGACCGATAAACATGGCTCACCTCAGATATGGCATTGTGTCAAGATGGTGTGGATTTGAAAACCAAAAAGCTCCATTTTGAGATGTCTTTTTTTTAAGTGCATATCTGGTTTGACATTAATTTTCCTGCAATTAAAACAAAGTGGGGGAAGTGTTAAGGATGATCTCAGTGTTTTTATTATTCAGAAACAAAAAATATTCATTGGCTGTGACCCAATGTGAAGATGTTCTTTACAATTTTTTTCATATAAACAAAAAAATATGTAACAGTTAACTTAGCTTGAGTTACTAATAATCTGCTTCATTTTCAAATGTACCAAAATCAGTGTCAACAGATGGGCACAAAAGAAGTCTCTCAGCTCTTTAATAAAAAGCTTGTTATTGACCAAGTTGACACAGATAAACAGGTGCTTCTGAACTGGGCTGGACTTAGACTCAGACAGCTCAGTTTCTGTGACATTAATTCAAAGAAGTCAGACTCCAGAGACATCCTAAAAATGTCTTTTCAGTGTTTCTTCTCACAGAACACGTCTGTTTTCTTCCTCTTACAGTGGCTGTTGCTAGGCGACATTTCCCACCCACATGTGGATTTTCACATCTAGAAACTCCTCAATGGTCAGTGACTAGTAACAGTAAGTATTTAACACAATTGCACAAGAATTTGCACTATTTTACTAACTCATCAGCAATTAAATTCACAGCATTCTGCTGTTTTGTACATACTTTTAAAGCAGAAAGATGCTGTTTCAGGAGTTTAGAGACTTGAGGTTGGAGCTTTGAATTTTCAACAAAAAGCCATTTTTCAAAACTTAGTGGGAGATTTAAAGAAAGGCATCTATCAGGCAGCTACAAAAATGTTTAGATCCA
This sequence comes from Kryptolebias brasiliensis, assembly GCA_028566095.1. Classification (NCBI taxonomy): domain Eukaryota; kingdom Metazoa; phylum Chordata; class Actinopteri; order Cyprinodontiformes; family Rivulidae; genus Kryptolebias; species Kryptolebias brasiliensis. Next base: position 21,840,346 of record JAOXNZ010000105.1, read on the forward strand.
GAGCCTTTGGAGCTTGACCTACACTGTGTGAGGAGCAAAACTCAGGGCATTTTTGCTTGTTCTTCAATAATCAGTAATGGATTTACCTGATTGATCTCTGGCTCACCCTATGCTTGTGACACATCATTTTCTAGAAAGACACTAAAGCTAAAAAAAAAAGTGTCTTTGAACAAAACTGTCTAAATTAAGCATTGAAGGAATGCGAATCGCCTGAACCTTTCACGCCAAAGTTTTAAACTAAAACCATCTTATTTTGAGGAATAATAGAGTTATAGCCATTTCTGTGTTTGCTGAAACTCCTGTGCTGGCCATTTTGAATTGGGTTGACTTCAAAACTTAACCAGTTGTAGAGGTCAACCCAATGATTACTTTCTAAAAAGTTTCATTGACCTCCATTCAGTGATTCATGAGATATTTTGCTAAGAGATACACAAACACACACGGACAAAAACATTATTGCTCCACTGTTGCTGGTGAATGATAATCAAATGTTATTGAAGTATTTTTATAAGTTCATAATAATAATGTTTCCCATTTTCAATTATACTTTTGTATTTTGAGCTTTTCTTTTCTTATCTTTTTACCAGGTTACTGATGTGAGAAGTTTTTGTTTGAAAGATCACATTCATGAGACATAAGTTGGTAAAAAGCAGTCATGATGACATGATTTAATGCTTCCACATCATCACCAGATAAACATACAGATGCTACATTCTAGACCCTTCATGTGATGGAGCACAACATGACCATTTCCACACAGAAAAGATTAAAGAATTTGGGGAAAAATGCAGATGTGATTGCCAGGTATTCATGAACTTCTCTTACTAAAATTGAGTAATTACTGCAATTCAACAGCAATAACACGGCAGTCTTTAAAAACATCAACATGCACAAACTAAAGTAAACATACAATTCTCAGGGATAAAAACTGATATTCTCCCAAATTAGGAACTGTGTTTGAGAAACCACCATATTTCTGCAAATAAAAAAAAGGGATTTAATTAAAAGCTGGGCTTGAAAGCCAGGGGCATAATTAACACAAACAAATACAAGTCAGCCTCCGATGCAGGCAGGGCAGACACAGGCAAGAAAAGTGCATGTAGAAAAAGGGCTCACATCGGGAAACGAAAATGTACTTTTTCACCACTGTTATCAAATAGATTACATAATGTGTTCATGCTGTTTTTACCATTTTACTGAACTGGAATAAACTTTCGTTTTTTCCTACAATCTAGACGTTTGGTTTATTTATTGAGAACCATCTTGAATCAGACAGAATAGCTGTATGGATGCACATCTTTTAAATGAAAAACCCAGCAAAGAACAGAGAGTCTGTTTAATTAAATTCAGAAGGAATTTAAATTTCACACAAAACAGGAAGTCTTAATAAACAAGTTAGTGAAGTAACATTACCGTCTCACTTCTAAATGTTAGCCCAGTTTGCCCAGCTTCCTGACACACAATGAGGTCTCTCCCAGAAATACACCACACAATGTAAACGTTTTCAACATGCCTGAGACAAATAATTTAAAAAAGTAATACTAATAGGAGTGTGGAGCTGCAGCCCATAATCTCTTCTTTCTAGCCCTAGATGGTGAGACAAAATGAACATTAAAAATCTGTTTGCCTCACCTACAAACACATATATGGAAAGGAAGGGTTAATTGTTTATGCATGCCATTTTAAATTTAGTTTTGAGGTTTCAAAATAAAGGCTTTTCAAGAAAATATGTCAAGTGAAACTAGGACCAACAAAAATGAGATATAAAGCTCTGTCTCTATTACAGGCATGGTACCTTAGGCAGTTCAAGGAAATTAAAGTTTTTACTTAAGCAAATAGGTTTCTGTTAGTATGACTACTAAAGATAAAAGTGAGTTGCTATTCATATACTATACGTGTGCCCCACATGTTCCAGCAGAAAGCTATGTACCACCCTCAATGGTTTTTAACTGTGTGTGAATGAAGATTACTCCATCAGCAAATGTCAAGCACAGCAGGTTGCAACCAAATAATGGACGCCAAATAATGGATGCAGCCTCCAAAATGACCAAGGGAATATTTGGAGTCTGCCACTCTGGAAATTTAATCTTTGCAGTTATGCTCCAAAAGTCCCTAAAGAAAAACTTCCCAACATCAAAACACTGGCCAACAGCAAACATGTCGTCCCCAGATGAAAAATGACACAGCCTTCCCCCTGCACACCCCTCTCTGTGAATTCATATGACAGCACAGGGCACTTCAGTAAGGCTCTTTCTTTTGTTTTTGTTGTCAACTTTGCTGTATTTTGAAAAGGTATGGCACATGTTTTTCTAGAAATAAAAACAGAAATCATTTTAGGGCAGAAAAGGTGTGAAGCTGTTACGTTTTGATCATGTTTTGCTGTTTTCCATTAGTAACCAACCTCTTTTTCTTTAACAAGCCATTTTACTAAGCACCACAACACTATTACCTTCAGAAAAAATTCTTACATTAATTAATTTGAGTTATTTTATTCATAATTCTCACTAAGAAAGCTCACTGTTTCTACACTAGTAAATTAAAAGCATGCTCTCAGAGAGTTCTGCACTGCCGCATATGGCAGCCTCTTTGGGTCATTTTGATGATTTTAGTGCAATATTGCTCTACAAAAAGAAAATGTGATTCATTCATTAATGTTGAGTCTCACAACAGGATGTTAAATTCAACATTAAATATTTACCATGTTTTTTATGGCTTTGTTGGGGGTCATTAGCAAGATTGAGTGGTTTAAGACTGTTTGACTGTATTCCAAAGTAGATTTGGAAAAAATATCAAATCGTTCTGGCAGAAGATTTTCCAGTACATGTTTTTTTTTCTAAATTTTGGCTTAACAGTATTTAATTTAAACATAATAACATGTTATTAAACTGTAGGAACAGCAAAGACAGATGCAAATGCCACTTTTTTTCAAATAAATTACTGAATGTTGCTGTGGTGCTGTACTATCTTGGATCCAAACACTGCTGCATCAGTGCAACACACAGCCTGCTAAGAGTATGACGTGAAAAGTGGTTTAACAGTATGTGTACTAAAAGGAAAGGCAAATGTTTTCCTCTTTTTGTGTGCTCTGTGTTCAGTAATAGAAACTTGGATTATTTATGTTTAAACGCAACCACTGCCCTGCAAAGCGCAGATGCTGACACCTGCAAGTTAAAGCGGCTGCATCCACTGTTGTCACCTATTATCTGGGGAAAGTAGGTATTTGGTGCTAAAACCAATTCCTGTGATGTCACACACTTATTTGCATATGAATCAAACTGCTGAACATATCAGGAATAAATGGAGGCAAAGCTCTGCTGCAGGCTTTTTCCTGATTTCCCCCACTGGCTTGCTCTGCCCTGCAGTGATGAGCTGTGAGCTTCCGTGTGCACTACGAAGACTCAAGATCAGCCATGCATGGAGAAAAACTGTTTATCAGACCTATTTGAAAGAAACAAGAAAAGTAGTGCAAATGGATGTGGATCAAGTTCAACATTTGGTACAGAGTCTTGCCAAAGGTTTTGGAGCCAAGTGATTTTCCATGATAATCTGAAAGTGTAGCTTTCAAGAAATAAAAGTAAAAGTACAAAGTATTTGAAAGTGTTAAGTCTCAAATACAGTGAGATTGCAAAAGAAGATACATTATAAAACTTAACTGTCATCTAACAAACATATAACTCCAGCATATTGCACAAAATCCAAAGGTTCCTAAAGGACAAAAATGATTTCTAGTTTCCCAAGAATTTTTTGCCTCCAAATGTTTGAATGGTCAAGTTTGTGTATTTTGCACATCTACAAGTGAGTGAGGTTCCAGCAAAGTTTGTTTAATGCAAATTGCATTGTCAAAATGTGTTACTGGAGTGAAGAAACTGTAATAAGAGCATGCATGTACTATTAACTGGAATATTGTCAGCAATCCATTATAGCCAGCCTGTTTTGTAAAACCTTTACACACCTCATTCAGATTTGCAACAGTTAGATGACAGAACTGCATACAGATTTTAAATAGACACTTCAGAAAATGTTCAAAAAATTTGAAGGTTTGAATTGTTTTAATAGCTGGTTGGTTTGAAAGTATGTTTATGTAACAATGTTTCATTCTGTACAGTTACAACTAAAACTATCCTTACATGGATACCTGAACAGTCCCCCCAAAATGCCTAAAATGCTTGGAAAAGGTATACCCACATTAAATTAGGTGCTGTTCTTGAAACATTCTAAAGCTAACACTGAATTTTTAACCTCAGCAGTCAAAACTATTGTAACTACAACTAGTATGTAGTTATTAATGTTGGAATGCACAGAAATCAAACAATTTATTTTCACCTGGATTGGTCAAAAGAGGTGTCAATCAAAAGGGGAGGGCCTACACAGCTATTTTGACACTGTAGTATTTAACTTGAAGCCCCTAGGGGAATCTATGAAGCAATTAAGGCATTAAAATGTATACAATGAGATTTATATTTATCGACTCAGGCAAAAATATCATAGTTCATTATATATTGCAAAACTGCATATCTTTAAGGAAAGTATGCCAAACGCAAGAATGAGCTAATAAATTATTTATGTTATTAGAATCACAAATAGGTGATCAAAGATCTTCTGGGGTTTTTTTTTTAATTTAAAAATGAAGATCTACTGCATTCTCATCTTTACAATCATGTGAATGTGCGTATATCATAGGATGTGCAAATGAATTCTAAGGATCTCATAAAAACCATCGCTTTTGCCCACCAGGCTGAAAATTGTCACACATTCATTTCTAAAGAATTTTGGCACAAAAAACATCAATACCCAAACAGAGTGGGGCAAAATGGAAGGAAATCAAGACCATTGTTACAGTCTTGAAGACTGGACAACCAACAGAGATCGCTCTAAAAACACTGCATGTAGTAGTCCTCCAGGTCACAAAGGAACTCGGGGGTAATGTTTAAGACACCAAATGTTTTTCACATTGGTTGATAATGTTCACAACTCCACTGTTAGACAAACAATGAATGATGGTGGTGTGCATGGCAGGGCAACAAGGAGCAAACAGTTTCAGTTTTAAAAAGAACATTTTTCTCAACTGCAGTTTGTGACAAAATATAAGGAAAATAAGATGAACAAGCATGAAGTCGTAAAGAAAGTTCTTTAGAAACATCAAATCAGTGATAAGCGTTATCTTTGAAAACTAAAAATTACCTTGTATTCTAGCATAAAAATTAATTCCAACGCATGAACAGATAATAACATCTTTTTAGCTTATTTTGCTGCACCAGGGTAAAGATGACTTGCCATCATTGATGGATCAATGGATCTCTAATTAAAAATCAGTCTGTGAGCTTCATCTCATGAGAAAGAGGGTCATGTAGCAAAACAACTACTTTAATTATAGAAGTAGTTCTACCAAAGAATGGTTAAATACAGTAAATCTTTTGGCAAAGCCAAAGCTTTCTAATTAATCTACTGGAAACATTGTGGATGGTCTTGAATTGGCCAACTCATATGACAAAATCCAATATTATCCCACACTTGAGGCTAATATTTAGTGAACTAAAACTGGTCTAAATTGACTTCCAGAGCCAATCCATTGTTACTGAGAAAGATTTAGTTGCAGTTATTTTAATCTAGATCTGAATAACAGTTTCATGAATGACCAGGTAATTAAGTGAAGTAAGACGTCAATATGATCATTCTATGAAGTATTAGTGTTGGATTATCAATGTACTTGTCATCTCCTAGAAATGTGCATCATGAAAATAAAACAATGTTGTGTTCAACACTTATCAAAAAACATGAACATATTTATTATGCATTTAAAAAGTCTTAGACAGAAAATTATCTTAGCAAACAAATGTAAAGAAACTGACAAGAAAGGAAGAACATACCGGATTTTGATTGGCATCCATCTGTTGTTGTTCACAGTCTCGCCAACAGCTGCATTTAAAACATGGCTGCCACCACAACCAAGTTTGACAACAGGGCTTCCATCTTGAAGGAAGAGATGAAGAAACTGATCTCTAAAGTTTTGCTCCTGAGCTGAAACAGAAAAGATAAGATTAGTAGTGGCTGAGCTTCTTTTTCTTTATCACCAGAAATAACATTTTATGAAACCTCCAAAATAAATACCATGACTTCACAGTTTATTTAGATACTTAAGGTTGGAAATGAGCCTGTCTTGTCTGTGTGATACAGAGAAATTAAATTTCTGCCAAAGAAAAAAAAACATTTACTTCCTACCAAACAAATGAAAAGAAGAATAAAATAAAAACAGCCGTGATCTTACACTCGTGTGCAACTGCCTTTTCATCGTGATCTCCAAATCCTAATTTACCTTTAATTTAAAGCAGTAAACACAGGTCCTTTATCTACAGCACCAATGTCAGCCAATAGAACTCAGTGTTGTAACCCAAGGTCATTCTTGCTGTGATCAATACCCAGCACATGAAAACCTGAGGGAGGACTCCTGTCTGCTAACAAATGTCATCTAACAGCCAATAGGTTTGCCTCTCTGTAGACAGAAGCTTATCAAGAACCGTTCACATTGCCATGACCTCAACAATAACACACACACACAGGCCAATGGCACACTGTTTCCTCCCTCGAAGAATGACACATAGCATAGAATTGACCCAGACCTGATAAACTGGAAAATGTCAAAAGCTTGAAGGGAGGCTGTGTGTTCATGCCACAATGTTTTTTTTGTTTTTCTTGATTTCAATTCCATTTAGTTTATTTTTTAAGTAGTCAATTTACAACTAAATTTAGGGATTCCTCAAGGATCCAAGGAACTCACTCAGTCTAAGCTAAATAAATAAATACACAAATAATCAATCTAACAAAAGCCACTGAGAGTTCTTTTAAAAAAGTCTGTAACATAATCATAAATTCTTACTGAGGGGATAAGAAAAACTTTACACTGAGTACTCTGGCCACCAATAGGAATCAACTGAGGGGAGAAAGAAAAGCAAAAGAACTGACCAAGGAGGACTGATCCCACTGTTGCACATGAGGTTTTAGTATAACTTGTTAAAAAAAAAAGCCATAAGCAGGTTTCTTGATTCTCATATCACTAGTTTACCCTCAAGTTATGGAAAGACAAATAATCCAAGCTTTAATCAGTTATTGGAGTTATATTGAGTTATATTTATATTGTTGTTGTTGTTTCAGCTGCTCCCCTTTTCAGGAGTTGACACAGCAAGCAAACTCACATGAAGGATTTGGCAATTGTTTTACGCTGGATGCCCTTCCTGCCGCAACCTGGGCTCGAACCTGCAGCTGCAGGATTACAGGACCACAGCACTGACCACCAATATTTATATTGTTGTCTTTTATGTGTAATACCCACTTTGTTGTGCTTTTGCAAAACTAGTAACAAAATAAGTTGGATCATCTTAGTGATTCAGCTGGTACACTTCTCAGTGTACCACAAAGCCACTTCTAGTTTTAAGGAGAGAATCTGTAACTTGTATGCAATGAGTTGGAAGAAAACTATGGGAGGCCAGGTAAGACATAATTCTGAAATACCGTTCATACACACATATGAAAAGCTCTCATACACACTA
>JAOXNZ010000105.1:21858939-21869515 GCA_028566095.1 Kryptolebias brasiliensis
ATGTAAACTTTTTTTATGACTTCGGATCTGCCAAAGTAAATAAAAATAGCCTGCATACCCATGTGTATTTTAATATTTCTTTTAGATATGTGGTGTGCAACATGTCAGCATTTCATGTTGGACGCAAACAAGTCCACATCATTTGCCACTGGGTAGCATGAGATATCTATAATTAACCTAGAGCAAGGGTGACTTGCTCTGCTTTGCTCGCATGGCTATTAATTAATTCAACACGATGTGAGGACAAGATTGTCATCAAGAAAAGTTGCCACAGCAATTCACATTCAGGCTTTGTCAGCATGTAAACAGCTCCTGGTCTTTGTCTGCAGGCTAAGAACCAGTGTTGCAAAGCACATTGTTGGATGAGTGCTCAAATGAGACTGTATCCTGTTAAACCTGAGAAGGGAGTGCTTTTGAGGAGGAGCAATTTCTCAAACTCAGCAGAAATGACACTAAAAGGCCACTGCTGGTATTTAAAGTAAACGCTTACGAGCCTGACAGGTTGAGGAATAAGCAGGAAGTTCTTTTATGGTTGTTGATAGGTGAGGCTGAGGGTATTAATGAAAAAAACGCATTATAAAAATTGACCAGAATATTTGATTAATTTTACAGGTGGGAATTAATGCCACATTGTCTATTGTGCTGCTATGCCTTATTACTTGACATACTATGTGGCATTACAGATTTAAATCAGAGTTAATTACCAGATAAGCTTGCTTATTTCTGGCAGTGAGATGTAAAGCTATATCAAAGGGCATCATTTACATTACTCCAAACTGGAAAAATACAATGCTGGGGAATTGGTTAATAAAAAAATTAGTCAATAGATGACTCATATTTGCCATCTCCACTGTGGCTCTTTAGACAGAGACCAAAATGTTCTTTATTAACTGACTTAATATAGCAGCTTCTCTGTCATGTGACTTGGCAATCTCCCACATGAACAACAAATGAGAGTCAAGTCTTAAAAATAGTGCATTGTTTGACAGTGCCCAAAGAAACAAAGAACATGTTAGTAAATTCCTTAAATACCTGTAAATTAGCATTTTTAGAAAACATGGGAGATGTGTCAAATTTAGGTGCTAGGTGCACATGTGCTGCTCAAGCCACGCAAATGACCATTAACATTCGCTTGAAGCAGCATTCTGTCAGCTCTGTAAACATTAGACTGTGTTTTTAGCCTAATTTTTTTACACTTTGAATTAATCCCTGGTCAGCAATGTACAGCACATGTGATCTGTGTCTATTGTTAAAAGTATTTATTTAAAACTAAATACAGATCTGATTATTGCCAAGGCTTTGAGTGAAGAAAAAAATGTGTGGAAACCTAACGTATCACAACAGCTGGTTTAAATTTAAACAAAGCATTTTTAATTTTTTTTTGTATTTTCATTTCCTTTCAATGGCTCTGCCTTCTAAGCCACCTGTTCTTCCACATGGCATGTGTTGTCCACAACAATAACAATGGCAGAGTTAGATGTAAACATCTTCCACATTTGAAGTGGATTTTGCAGAAGGAGATGACAGTTGTTCCTAACAGCTTTAATGAGCTAAATCTGATTATAAAAAGAGAGCAGTGTGGAGCTATTCTGTTTGTTTGTGTAAACAAATATATAAGATTAGATCTACTTTGCTTGCATAACATACTTTTCAAATGAGTTTCTTCGCTTTTACATAAAAAAGGATGAAAACTACATTGGTTTGTATTTTCTATTTAGGTTTTGCTAATAAAGAATAAAGCAGTTTAGAACTGCAAAGTTAACTTCAGGATATTGGAAGGGAGGCTTCAACCGATTGTCCAACCTTGGATTTAGGAGGAGCAGCGTGGCTTTCTTTCTATCCGTGGAACAATGCACTAGATCTTTACTCTTTCAGAGTAGCTAAGGGAGTCATGAGCGTACAAGGGTCACTTGGTGTCAGGTTTGGGAACATCAGGGTCTTGTCTCTCTTTTTTTTCAGATTATCTGGTTCTATTGGCATCTTCAGGCCATGACCTTAGTCGTACACTGGGGCAGTACGTAGCCAAGTGTGAAGCATCTGGCATGAGAGTCAGCTCCTCTAAGTCTGAGGTCGTGGTTCCTAAATGGAAAAAGGTGAAAGGCTCCTTCCTGGTTGCAGTGAGTATTTACTTCAAATGGAGGAGTTGAGGTATCTGGAAGTTTTGGTTACAAATGGTGGTAAGATAGAGTGGGAGAAGAATCAACGGACCGAGGCCTCGTCCACAGTAATGAGGGCATTGTTCTGGTCTATCAGGGTGAAGAAGGAGCTCAACTGAAAGGCAAAGCTCTTGATTTACCAGTGAGTTTATGGTCCAACCCTCACCTATGGTCATAAAGTGTGGATCATGACTGAAAAAACTGGAGATCCTGGAGCTAACCAGCTGAAATGAGCTGAGCTACAGGGCGGCCAGGCTCAGCCTTAGAGATAAGGTGAGGAGCTCCGTCATCTGGAGGGAACTTGGAGTAGCCGGTTGTAGCCGCTGCTCTTTCACATCAAAAGGAGTCAGTTGATGTGGTTTGGACATCTGATTAGGATGCCTCTTGTGCCTCCATTTGGAGGATTTCCAGGCAATCCCGGGGCAGACTCAGAACTCAGAAGGATTATGTATCCTCTGAGCTGGGAATGCCTTGGGATTCCCCAGTAGGAGCTAGAGTGTGTCATTGGGAAGAGGGATGTCTGGGTTTCCCTCCTAAACCTGTTGCCTCTTCTGCCCAACCATGGGGAAAATACAGAAAATCTATTGATGTATAGATGAGCTTAGCCTCAAATTACTGAACCCAGAAGTTTGGATAAAGAATGTGTCCAGTTCTTTAGGCTATCAAGTAACCTTATGCTCATCTAAAAAGAGAGACATAACCATTTCAAGAATGAACAAAGCAGTGTACCAAGATCAGCACAAGTTTTGGCCTCAAACAAGGAGAACCTTTGATAATGAGGTGCAGTTTGTCACTGACACAAGCACAGCTTGTTTCTTACAAAAACAACAGAACCTGACAGTGACCCTGCTTAGTTACAAAGTCTTTAAAAATGTTTGAGTTGAGCTATTTGGCAATGTTCAAAAACTGCTGTTTTCCGAAATCTCAGTGACATAAATAACTTTAAAACCAAGTTTTTATAATTTAAGTACACAAACAGGAGACAAATTGAGTTTATTACCAGGACATTCAAGTATAAAGTGAGATAATATAAAAATATGTTAAACCTTTGAACTTATCTTATCTCTACAAATCTACATTGCTTATTGTCTATCCCTCAACGACAATAAAAAACTGTTTTTAGCAAATAAATCTCTTTGAGCTTCAAACAACTTGAAGAGATCTGTTTTAGAACATTATTTTCTGATAAAATCAAAGACAAAGAAGGTGGAAATGTACCTCCAATAAAAGTCATGGTAATGCATGGTGGCACAACAAAAAAATGAATGAAAAAAAATAAAATAAAGGAAAATGGTTGCAAGACTATCTTTCCTCTAATAATATTTTTTCTGTATGTAAACCATTTTGCAATGGACAAATTAAATAAAGTGCAATAATGGCATTACTGATATTGCAGTTAAAGGTCCCATGTTGTCTTAGATTTCTTCCAAAAATTAGGAGTAATGTGGTCTGAAAGTTTATGTTTTGATCACAACTACTTCTGGAATTCCAAAAAAAATATTTAAATCCTCTTTCATCCACCATCTAGTGAATTATACTGGGCAGGTTAATTTGATTCAGTTCAGTTTGGTAAATCTGATGTACATATTTACTCACCAAAATGTTAACATGAACTGAAGGAATAATTTGTCAGAGCAAGACTGTAAGAAGATCTGCAAAGGAAAAACTCCTTAGTATGTGCGTGTAGTACTCCAGGCTCCTTAGTATTAGTTTCCTAGTGGTTGGTACAAAATATTTTTGGTTGGGACAGGAGTGAGAGCTTTTGCTGAATGCTGAACAAGTGCTGCAAGATCGCATTCTCATTCTGAGTGCACCCTGGAGGTGAGTGTGGACACGCAGCGACAGTTCAAGCTGCTTATATGGATCTCCAATTTCATTAATCATATACTGAATAATTCACATCACTCAAAATTCTTAATGCAGCTGACTCTATTACCCCTCACAGCGAAACCTATTAGCCAAAGAGGCTCAGCATATATTAAGCAACATAATTTGTTGGCTGGTTCCTGTTGATACCACTGTGGAGGTCATAATGCAGGAGGTAATGTTCTTTACTGTAAAAAAAAAACAATAAACACTAAATGCAAAACATTCATGTACCTTTTTCACATAAAGTCCCAGAAAAATGGAGCGGACATTGACAGGAAGGCAGAGTTCTGCCAGGCAGCTGCAGCTGATGACATGTTCCTCCGTTGCGGCAAAGACCTTCATGACAAACTTGAGCTTCATGTGGAGGGTGACTGGGAGGTGGAGAAGCTGCTGTCACTGTTGGAGTTGTGTTCATCGTGTCAGAGGAAGCCGAGTGATTTGTCAGACTTAATGGACCTGCTGTGTAGGTCTCTACAGCATTTACAGCATATCTGAAGACAAAGGACAACTTAAAGGATTGATATTGTCAAATATATCTACATACATTTTTTATTTTTTGTTTAAGGAGCATTTATTTTGTTTTCTGGAGCCACTAACAACTCAAAAACAAAAAACAAACAAGAAACCACGTCACATTGTTTTAGATAAATTCTTGGTTTGAAATTGTTTTCTCTCTGCAAGGTGTTAGAACATTATGGGAAACAAGCTGTGTAAAAACTGTATATTTGTATGTGTCTCCTCCAAACTTTAATTTCATATAGATTTTATCAAAGTGAAGATTAGATGCAATCTGCTGGCTGCTTTAGAGTTGACGACTTTTTACTAATTGCATTTTATAATTTAGTGAATCTGACTGAATTGTATTGTAATTAGATTGAACAAGACTATATGTATTTGAATCTAAATCTTACTCATTGGCATATATTATAACTAGAGACAGGACAGGTGCCAAAGTTTTAAATCTTTTAGTGTTGAGTTGGTGAAAACTCCCAGCTACTACAACACCTGGTTATAGCTCAATAACTAACTGTGTTAAATAATTACATTTAAATAATTTTTATGGTAACAAAAAAACTTACAAAAACAGAGGAATGGCTCTACAGTGAAGCTAAGGGTTTGCTGAGCTGACTTGTCATGAGAAAAATTTATAACTGTGACTGGTGTATTAGTAATCATCAAAATACTATTACCTTGCATTTGATTATCAGTGCAATTTGTATCTACACAACAGATTCCAAAAAACATGTTATTAATAACTAAGAAATGAGGAAGAGTGCAGTGTAGTGAAACAATACCTAAAATCAGCTACAAAATATAGTTCTAAAGACAGCCTGTATAAAAGAGCTTTGTGGTTGTAATTTTGTTGTATTTTTGACCAAAATTCATCACAGACAACTCATTAAAGCATCAGGAAATTGTGTCAGTTTGTGAAGAAAGACACGGTATGGGTCTTTTAACATTCAAATCACTGGCTTTTAAGCAAAACATGTAGTAGTCTCCCGTGAAGGTAATTTCTCAACTAAAAAGGAAAATGTGAGGCATGGTTATTTATAAAGTAGACATGTTTTTGACAATCTCAAAGAGAGAACAAAACACCTGTGTTATTTATCACAGTAAACTGTCAGATTTTTTTCACTGTGTCATACAACAGTAATTTTTTTTGTCTTTTCGAAAAAGTGAAAAAATGACAACTAAGTTTTACAAAGAACAATAACTACAACAAAAACAACAATTGAAAGATAAAGATAATATAAAACAATGCTAACAGCCATTTTACCACAGTGTTTTTTAATCAAAACACAAAACTTTACCTGCATCTGTCAATGTTGCTGCCAGAGATGGAATCAGAGGCAGAGAAGCTCCTCAGATGATTAATTTCAATTATTTCAATGCAGCCAGTATAGTTGTGGAATGGTTCTGCTCTCTTAGAAACAAACAAAAAAGACTTGCAAAGATAGTTCTTCAGCTTAACAATATGCAACTTTAAACTGTGACTGTAATCAGAACCATATCATTTTGGCAGTTAGTTAAAACTGAATACAGTAATTATAAAGTGTACCTGATTGGGAAGATATCGTTGTGGAAAACCACCTATGAAGACATGGTTTGTACTTCGGATCATGTGTTTCAACCAGTAATTACTTGGTGCGCTTTTAATTTTCTCATAACCAGAAAGCATCAGCTCTGCCTCACAGGGGGTCAGGTGCTGTCTGTCAGAGGAGTATAAACATGCTCGATAAAGTGTACAACAAATACAAGTACTGTAGCTGTTTCATTAAACAGAACACAGCACATTCAAAATTAAACAGGAAGAGGTAATTATCTTAAGAGTTTGACTTTTCTTACTCACATCATGGGTAAGGGGAAAAAACTCTAAGGTGAATGGAATTGAGTAGTAGGTTTTCAATAGCATAACAAAAGTTGAAACTCTAAAATGATCCTTTAAGATGAACTGAAAGAACAATGACAAAAAATGATAAAAAATTAGGAAACTGTGGTAAATCTATGCATTGTTTTGGTTTCCTTAAGTTGATATGTGCAACAGTCACTTTAACTTTTAGAGGTGTTACTCCTGACCTCCATTTTGTTTTCTTGAGGTGTCTTATGAGCCTCCACAGAACTATTCTTCACCCACCTCATAGCCTAAGAAATCTAAACAAATTCTCATCTCAGAAACAACAGGGGAACACAGATAATTACCTAAGTGCAGATTCTAGACTACCCATCTGTAGCTTGAGAGTCCTCAGGCCACAGATGTAAAGTCCCCTCTCTAGTGCCCCCTGATAGCCCTTGTTCCCTGAATGGAAGTTAGGAGGTCCATGAAGCAATCTAGTCTGATTTGTTAAGCCGGAGATGCAGGCTGTTGAATACACTGGCTAAACACTCAGGGCACTTACTCCAACCTGCATAAGTCCTTCCTCCAGAGCCAACATGGAGAAGCGGTTAATTTAGAAGCAGTCTGCCAGAGCGGCCTGGCTGGCAGCCAGAGGGCACTGTGCTCACTGTCCTTGAGAAGTCAGCCCCACTGGGTTTCTATTTAACATATTGAAAAGCGTCTTTGACGGGAAGATATATTAAAAGTCTATAATGAGTTAGGCGGTGACGCTGAGGATGCCTGTGGTGGTGTTGTAGCTCTGGGTCAAATCAGACAAAGATGGACGGACTCAGCCATCAGACAATTACAAAGAATTTGCTTTGTGACACCAGAAACCATTTTTTCATACTACCAACCCCCTAGTTATGACAGCTCTCTTTCTTGCAGTGTCTCAGGGGGTTGGTGTAGAACATTATGATTGATTCATACTGCTGTTGTATTTTTCTTCCAGGGGAAAAAAAAAAACAAAAAAACAGGGGTTGAGCTTTGTAGCCCCTTGAACCTGATTGGCCCCTCATATATTTAGGGCAGCTCAGCTTTCTGCCAAGAAAACATGAGGCGACCTTCTCAACAAGAAAAATAATTGTTTACCTTTGGCAAGAACATGTTCATTATCACCTTTAGTGTCGCAACTTGCATCCAATACATCATTTTTATACTTATTTTATACTGTTCGTTTATAACCCCAATTCCAACAAAGTTGGGAAAATGAAAAAAAAAGAAAGACTATAACAGATTGGAAATCTCATAAACACGTATTTTATTCACATTGGAACATAGTAAACATCAAATGTTTAAACTAAAAAAACTACCATATTTAGGGCAAAATAAAGAAATATAGAATTTTATAGAAGAAACACATCTCAAAAATTTGGAACAGGGTCATGTTTCCCACTGTGAAGCATCTTTTCTTTTTTTAACATAAGTCTGTAAATGTCTAGAATCTGAGAAGACCAGCTGCTGGAGGTTTTGGAGGGGAATGTTGTCTCATTTTTATTTGATGTAGGATTCCAGCTGTTCAACAGTCCTGGGTCTTCTTTGCTTGATTTCTCATTTCATGATGTGTCAAATGTTTTCAATTGGTGAGAGGTCTGGACTGCATGGAGGCCAGTTAAGGACCTGGATTATTCGATTACAAAGTTATGCTGTTGTAATGGATGCAGTATGTGGTTTAGCATTGTCTTGCTGAAACATGTAAGGTCTTAAAAAAAGACACCATCTGAAAAGGAGCATACGTTGTTCTAAAATCTTTATAATTTTTTGTTTCTTGATGTTGCCTTTCCAGATTTGTAAGCTGCCTATGCAATAGGCACCAATGCACCCCCATACCATCAAAGAGGCAGGCTTTTGAACTGTGCACTGATAACTGTCCAGATGGTCCCTCTCCTCTTTAGTACAGAGGACATGGCATTCGTGGTTTCCAAAAAGAACAGAACAGTTTCTCATTTTTCCTCAGTTAATTTTAAATAAACTTTGGCCGAGAGAAGAAGGCATTGTTTCTGGATGGTGTTCTTTAAGTCTTCTTCCTAGTATAATAGAGCTTTAACTAGTATCTCTGGATGGCACAGCAAACTGTGTTTACAGACAATGATTTGTGGAAGTGGTCCCAAGCCCATGCAGTGATATCAAGAGCAGAACCGGACCTGTTTTAAATGAAGTGCTGCCTGAGGGGCCAACAATCACAGATATCCAATATGGACTTTGAGCTCTTTCCTTTAAACACAGAGATTTGTCCAGATTCTTGAATTATTTTGATGATACTATGAGCTGTAGATGATAGCATATTCAAAGACATCACAATTTTCCATTAAAGAACATTATTCTGAAATTGTTCCACTATTTTTACAGACTGGTGAACCTCTGCCAATCTTTACTTTTGAGAAATTTAGCCTCTCTAAATTGTTCTTTTTATACCAAGTCCTCTTCCTGACCTGTTGCCAATTACCCTAATTAGTTGCAAAATGCTCCTCCATCTATTTATGAGTACTTCCTACTTTTATAGTTTTTTTGTTGCTCAATGTCCCCATGTTTTTTAGATGCGTTGCTGCCATAAAATTCAAAATTACCTTCTTATTTTCCTAAAACTTGTACAATTGCTTAGTTTAAACATTTGATATGTTTGCTATGTTCAATTGTGAATAAAATGAGTTTATGAGATTTAAAAATCATTGCATTCTGATTTAATTTACATTTTACACAACATCCCAACTTTTTCAGAAATGGAGTTGTAGGGTAGTCAAAACACTTCATATTCAGAATTTACACACACACACAAAGAAACTGGCTTCTTTGAACATTGTAAAATATTTCTAAAACAACTTTATATGAGAATTGATTACTTTGTTTCAGCTTCCTGCTCATACATAATAACTTTGTGTCTTGAAAACCAAACCACAATCTTTGTCATGTCAGAACATAATGGAGAGGGCTGGCAGGAAGACTGCACATGGGCTTAGGAACAACATAACTAAAGGGGCCACAGCCTCACTTTAAATCATTTAAACATTGATTTTGTGCTCAGCTCTTGCTTGTTAATCTTTTCGTAATGAAAAACTGCAAATGAAGACTTCAGAACAGCCAATAAAACATGGTCAGTGATCACTAATGCATTTTAACAGGCACATTCTGACGCTAGTTTCACTTTTTAAGATGTAAGCCCATTTGTAATAAAATCTACATTCTCCATTGGAGGATTCCTGACAATTATTTAGCTTCCTCAGGATTTAGTGATAATCCTTTCTTTGGAAACAAATCTGCCACAGTGAGAATAAGTGAATAACTGGGGATCTAACTAAAAGTACATGAGGTGCTAACATTAATAAAAAAAGAAAATCTGTATCTTATAAAGGCCTAAATGGCTCATCACTGTGAACATTCCTCTTTTTTTCCTCAATAAAAATATATATTATTGCCTGAAGCAGATATAAATATATATAATATCACAACATCTGGTTTGAAGAATTGTAAAAAGAAACTATTTAGTCATATTTGTTAAAATATTTTCTCACAAATCAGCAGGGTTTATTTTTCTTAAAACTGAGTTTTAGCTACCCACAACTCAGATACAAACATGAATACATAGTCAAATTAATGCTAAAAGTACATACCTGATATTTACAATGTGAACTGTGGCGTCATCAACTTGAATAAATGTACTCATCAGTGTAACCTCTTCCTCTTCATTGCAGCAAAAGGCATACTGAAACATTTGAGAGGGAGTTTAAGCATGTGATCTGTCTTTTCTCACTTTACAGCTCAAAGAACCATATAAAGTCTCTGAAGTAAGCTGAAATTCAAGGATAAAAAAATGACTGTTGCTCATTCAATTAAGACTTTTTTTTAAGTTTGAGGCATTAATTTGTTTACTTTGTCTATCAAAACCTGTTTTTGACGGCAGAATTTATTTGTTGCTCTTTTTGTTTAAGAAAATTCACCTGTTTATTAAAAATGCAATACAACTGCACTTTAGATAGTATCTCAATGGGCTATGGCTGTTGCAGACTAGTTGGCAACTTAAAATTGTGAGAAAATTGCGAGACACATGGCAAATTTTCTGTTGCAGTCTCACTGAATTCTGAGTGTTTGTGACCAAGTGACCAGAGAGCCATGCGGCTGAGTTTAGAGCAGCTAATTTCTAAAAATCACAACCTACTGTGATGTGCATAGTAACCCCCCC
>JAOXNZ010000105.1:21884304-21895118 GCA_028566095.1 Kryptolebias brasiliensis
GCCCCAGGCCGGGTTTCGAACCTACAACCTTCTTGCTGGGAGGCGACAGCGCTAACCACTATGCCGCTGTGCCACCCGATTATTTATATATATATATATATATTCAGTTATTTTGCTGTAAAGTTCATTTAGAGTTTCTATGGAGAGAAAAATATTATTTTGAATTCTCCTTCAACTGAAATAATTATTATAACTTAAGCACCAATAAGAAAAGTTGTACTGTAATTGCATCACTTTAGTTCTTTATAACATGAGATCTATGTTGCTACTCACTGTGTTGGCAAGGGGTCTAATTAAATATAATTCCATACCATTGGTGCACAATTCACAGTTTTTTTGTCTTAAGTGATGGGTGGAAAAAGGTCTGTACCTCCCATGCAGACAAGGTGCTGACATACATTCATCAAAGTTGGTCTCACAGTGGAGTCCAATGAAGCCATCAGGACACCAGCAGTGATATCGATTAGGCCCATCAATACATCTTCCTCTGTTCTGGCATGGGTTTGAAACACACTCATTGATGTTTCCTTCACACCGTGACCCTATAAATGAAACACATTTTAATAATGTCAGAAAAAGAAATCACTTTGTATTAAAAAAATGTTCATATGGCAAACAAATGTCATAATACCTCTGGGGCAATAAAACATACAGGAAAATTAGTTTCCTTTAAAAAAAGAAGATAGTTTCATTCCTCTCTGAAGTTTTGGCTTGATTTTTTTAACACCTTCTAGTTTTACAAAACTAAACAAAAACCTCCACACTTGTCACAGCTAACACTCTGAGGTTTGGGTAAATTCTTAGTTTTCAA
Source organism: Kryptolebias brasiliensis (assembly GCA_028566095.1). Lineage (NCBI taxonomy): Eukaryota > Metazoa > Chordata > Actinopteri > Cyprinodontiformes > Rivulidae > Kryptolebias > Kryptolebias brasiliensis. The sequence goes on from JAOXNZ010000105.1 coordinate 21,885,116, forward strand.
TCTATCAATTATTTTCTGCTGTTTATCTGTAGTCGGGTCACAGAGGTAACAGGTCCAGAAAGGAAACTCAGACAGCCCTCTCTCCAGCTCCTCCTCAGGGACACCAAGGCACTCACTCAAGCAAGAGACGATATATAATCCCTCCAGCAAGTTCTGGGTCTGCCACGGGATCTCCTTCCAGTGGGACATGACTGAAAAACCTTTAGAGTGAGGCATCCAGGCACCCTAATCAGATACCTGAACCACCTCAGTTGATTCGGTTTGATACAGAGGAGCAGCAGCTCTACTCTGAGCTCCCCCTAGATGATAGAGCTCCCCACCTTATCCCTGAGGCTGATTCCTGCCACCCTACAGAGGAAACTCATTTCAGCCGCTTGTATCCAAGCTCTAATTCTTTCTGTCTTGATCCATATCTCATGGCCAGAAGTGAGAATTGAACGTAGGACCAGTAAATTAAGAGCTTTGCCTTTCTGCTTAACTCTCAACAAACCGAAGCAACACCCTCATTACTAACAAACGAGGGCCCAATCTTTCGATCCATTTCTCACTCCATCCTTTCATCACTTGTGAACAAGACTCCCAGATACATGAACTCCTCCTCATGAGGTAGAGGCTCATCCCCAACCTGGAGGGAGCATTCCACTTTTTTTCCAGTTGAAACCCTGATCTCAGACTTAGAGGAGCTAACAATATTCTCAGTCTGGGTTAACAGTTCTCCATCCAAGCCAAGCACAACCTGGGACTGTGTCTGCTTTCCTTTTCTGAGTCGCTGAGTGATTTTACAGAACCTCCTTAAGGCCAACCGAAAGTCCTTCTGTATAGCCTCCCACATTCCTCCCACGTTTGAGTTTTTGCATTTGCAACCACATAAGCATAGGTTCCCACTTTGACAAAAGTGTACTGCTTTAAGCTTTTCTCAAGCAACACAATGGTTATCTGTAAACTCTTTTTTATTGCATTAACTTAAGTAAATGCTTTTTTCAGCATCATTCAAATTGTTAAACTGAAAGCATGTTAACATTTTCGAGTCAATTTTCTGCACCAAAGAACTTCCTATTCATTCAAGCAGAAAACCTTTCATCATCTCTGAACCCAAAAAAAATAAGACTCAAATGAACATTAACAGAAAGATGAATGAAACGTGATGGGGCAATCACTAAAAATTCACAACAAATAATTTACATATCCTCTAGTTAAGCCCTACACAGAAAAATATTTTGCAATATAAACTTGACATATGTGTTCAACCACAGTCAATTATCTTTATTTACATAGAATATTTTGCAGGTTAATAATTGTAATTGCCAGCAGGAAAAGGTTTCAAATAATTCACTTCAAAGAATCATATGTCTCCAGATTGCAACATGATTTATGCCAAAATGTATTACACAGATAAGAAAAAGCTGGAAAATCAAATATAATCTACTCTCTAAAGCAAAACTGTTGTGAAAATCATCATCTTTGATCTTTGAGTTGCTTGTGCCATTTCTTCTTCTTTCATCTTTGTACAAAATGAGTCAGTAAACCTATGATACCCTTCAGAAAATAAAAAAAAACCCATCCAATTAGTTAATAGACTAAATCCTTAATGTGCACAATTCTGTTTTCCATCAGCATGATGTTCATACTGTCCAGATAAAGCTTTCTTAGCAGCATGACATGTTTTTCCTCTCTGATCTCTTTAGTAACCTTTGATATGAAGTGATCACAGCCTGGCAGCAATAGTAAACATGAGCGTGATGTGTGCATTACAATAAAGAATTTCTTGGTTCTGCAGCTCTGTCTTTTCATATCAAGGCTTCCCTCTGTCTTTTCATATCCCACATATGTTTTGCTCTGGTTACTAACAATATAGCATATCATGAATGCGGTAAATTTAAAGGATTGTTGTACTCGATAGTGAAAAGTAGGGCAAACCCTGAACTATGAATATCCCATTTAGATGCAGCTTTCTTTTAAAATGGCATTAATCAGATAACGAACGCTCTGAGATGAGAAAAGTTAAAACTTTGCAACAGTTCTGTGCCTTTCAGCTCAGAGTTCTCAGAAGCAGCAGTATATATTCCTTGCATGTTTAATATGTTTGTAAGATTAGAGTTCAATTCCTTGATAAACATGAAAAAATAATTACAAGAAACTGTAATGTTTAAATTAGGCATTTAACTTATTTATTACATAAACATCCAAATATTCACTGGCTCCAGCTTCTCAAGTGCAAGCTCATCCTGCTTTTATCCATTTTTGATGATGGCAAATGTCTTTGGGCTTTAGTCTGTTGTGCTGACAAAACTTGCACTTTGAAGTCACAAATCTTCAGTATCTTTTAAAGAAAACACAAGCTGAATGTCAACAATAACTATAACTTACACCAGGGGTTGCAACATTTTTTTTCAAAGGCCACACAAATTTAGTTAAAGCAACAAAGAGTTATGGGCTGAATGACAACTAATTTTTTTTCAGCGAAACTAAAGAAATTTTCAGGACTTTTCCCTAATATTCAGACTAAGACAAATTTGAAGCAGTTGCTAAGTAACAAAAAGTCTCTATATGCCTTAAACAATGATACTTTCTTGATATATCAAATAAACTGTGTGAACTGACACGTCTGAGAAAACATTTACATGTGTGAGTCCCTGTTATTGTGTGTGTTTTTGTGTGTATGTGTGTATGTGTGTGTGGTCATGGATTGGACAGGAAAATTGGTTAAATCTCAGGGAGTTAAAAACAGTACCATGCAGTTAGTGTTTTACAGCCATAAAGACAGGCAGCACATGAAGGTGGGTCAAACTGTCACTCAAACTGATGACCTGTCTGTCTTTGCTGCCTCATAAATGAGATGCTGTTATTCAAACCCTTGCTTAAGGTTAGGTTTTATCTCTGTCTCCATCATCAAAAGTTTCTGAAATAAAAATAGAGGAAATCAGAACTGTAAAAGTTACACATGCACAAATAAAACAAAGCTAATCAGATGCTGAAAGGGAAAGGAAATTGAAAAAAATGAAATGCATTTTATTATACATATGTTTTTAAACTAATTTTGAACTTTACAAGTTGTTTAACTCAAAGAACAACAGATATAGATCACGTAAACTGAATGAAATTCTTTAAAGACTAAGTATAATAGACAGAACTGTGACATTACATTATTACAACTACGTATATTGATGAGCAAGGTCTCAAAACAACTCTAAATATAATCTTTTCTTTAACAGATAATGTTTTATATGACAAAGCAAACTAACATTTGTTAAGTAGGAAACATGGTAAGTGAACAGATTTGATGACAGTATAGAACCCAGCAGTCATATAGACTCAGCTAACTTCGTACATTTAATAAACTTTCTCATCACTGATGACAGCAGTAAATAAATTCATTCAAGAAACAGTCACAAAAGAGAAAGCTCATTAATTCCTAACAGCTACTATATTCCTTCAACACCTTTGAAGTACATATGCAGTAATTCTACTTTAATTTACTACAACGAACACAGGTGCCATTCCTGATTCAAAAAATAATTAGGTCTTATAGTGAGTTTTATCATTTTTCACAGTGAATAACAACAACATAGCATTTACTAATTTGTTCAGACAACTTTTTCCAAGCTGTGGAGTATTTTAAACAATTACCAACATTACAAAAATAGGCTGAAAAAGTGTTTATAAATGAATTTTAAACTACAAAGAACAAACAGTGTGATTGTACATGATGAACATGTTACATTTTTATCAAGCATGTTTACAGAAAATAAAGTAGTCATTGTTTATGTAAATATGTTGCTGTTTTAAACAATAGTGGCTGATTACTTATTGTTTTCAATAATTCTGTTTTTGAGCAAGTAAGGCACACATTTCATTTATTAACCATGTAAAAGGTAAGAATAGTTGATTTATGTAAAATACAGAGATTATCTCTAAAACAAACAAACATTAGTAACAAATTGACCCTACAAGACTGAAATAACTGAATCCTGGACAACAAAAAACAAAACAAACAAAAAAACACAGCAAGGGTTGGACTGTCATCATCCAACATGTGCTGACTGAGCAAACTGCAACAATGTGCTGATTGCACTGAACAATCACTCAAGGGAGCCGCTCACTAATGATGGGTGAAGAAGAGAAAACAGAGGGTGATGAACACGCTGCCTAAACTGTGATTTATATAAACAAGATCTGTCATTAATCATGTTGCTGCGGTGACTTATGACCTTCCAACGCAACACGACACCTACAGTATGTACAGTAAAAAAATATATTAGTGGGACTGTACAACCTCATGAGCCAAAAGTATTAAATAATAATCTGAAAGCTGAAATCTAGGCAGCTGCCAAACCTGTCAAAGCATGCTTTACAGTTCAGAGTATGACACACCGAGAACAAAATGACACTGTATCTAAAAATAAATTTAATGTGATTTTAGGTTTGAAGTGAAGACTTGCCAAATAAAAGAAACACACTGACACCTGAAAAACAAAGAGATTAAAACATGTGCTTCTTTAATCTTAATGTTTACCCTCTAAATGGGTGACACAGGCTTTTAGATGTTTTGAAAATAATGACAAAAGCTGGCAGAAAGGTGAATGAAATTATCTTCTGGCTTCTTTTGTCATTCATTACTCTTATCCAACAGTTTATGAGTCAAAAGGGGCTTGAGCTTTTTAATTAGTTTTAAAAATGAGATGTTTTAGTGTTCCTTTACAGTGGAAACCAGAGAGAACATTTAATAAAGAAGCAACATAGACGGATGCCTGCATAAAATTCAATATATGTTGTGATGCAGGTGGGAATAAAGTGTCATCGTGGCTTAATCATATCACAAGCAAACAGATATATAGCATCAGACTGATTTATTAGTGAGCAGGTTCAGTTGTTACAGTGAAAATTATTTTTGGCATCCGATATGCCAAAAGAAACCCTTGAATTCCCCGGTGGTGAAAACAAATAAATGTTAATATTGTCAAATGACACGGCGAGTTACAATATTTCAGCCACCATAATACATCATACCACCAAAGCAGAGGAAAATTTCAATTAGGCCAGAAAAAAGCCCCACTGCTGAATGAGTCAATGTGAGAATGCTAAATATTAAAAGAACACGCAGCCACAGTAGAGAAATATTATGCACCAATTCTTTGTGTGTTTTTTTGCAAAAAGTTGCAATACAGCTACAGATGTTACGACAGCAAATATTTTGTAAAAGTTCTGGTTGGTTTGAGCCAATCCGAACTATATCCTCAGGCCGCTCGCTCTCTTGGGGAACCCTGTTTCCTCAGATGAGCTTAGAGCAACAGAAAAAGTAATGACTTGTACTGTGCTGTGTGTAGGCCTAATAATAAAAGCCGCTTCTGTGGGAATTGGGCCATGCGTGTCAGGTTCTGCTCTCCAGAGTGGCAATACCTCAGAGATCCCCCCCACCCCCACCCCCACTCTGAACTGGGGAAGGATAAATTGATGATACAGTGTGGAAGACAAATGAAATTAATCTTCACACTACCTGACAGGAATCAGCTTTGCACTATCACATCTACGCACACAAATACACTTTAATACATTTAAAATGGCTCTAAATCTGTCCAAGTAGAAATATGAAAGGAAAAGGATTATCAAACAACAATAGTGTTCTGGGACTAAATAGGCTTACAAATTGAAACAAGCCAACTAAAAGACACTGAGAAGTTTGAATCAGATAAAAACAGGTGACATGAATTTCTCCCTCATTAGCTTTACTAAAAAGCAGGAGTGGTATCATTCAGAGCCAGGCAGGCTAATTAAAAGCAGGCATTGTGAAGCTTTTTTACCCCTAACATTAAGCCAGATCTGTGTCAGAGCTGCCTCAATCGCACACAGCCACAGCAGTCATCATGATAAGCCTTTTAGACTCTCATATTGATCTCGGTGTCACCTAAGGGCAAAACAGGTACCTGTGTATCCAGGCCGGCAGACACACTTGAAGCCTCCAGGCGTGTTGATACAAATGCCCTCATGTAGGCAAGGTGAAACTTCACACTCGTTCACATCCAGGTCGCACAGCACTCCAAAGTAACCAGGAGAGCAAATGCAGCGGAACCTGAAGAGGATGTGATAACACTAAATCATTAAAGAAAGAGGTGAAATCCTGCAAAGACAGCAATATCATACTTTTATCTTTAATTCTCACAGTTACCTTTAAGAATTCATCATTTTTTTATCTCAGTAAAACAGTCCTACATATGCACTTAAAAATACCCCCAGTCTTTCACTCTGTCTATCCACTAAAGTTCATTAAGTTTCATTAAAATCTGTCCAGTAGTTTTTTTAATATTTTGCTAACAGACAAACAGGGTTGAATCCAACAGTTATTGCCAAAATTTTAAGCAAAGATATCATGCAATGTGTTGAGGATGACTCTCAGCTACAACCACACGCCATTTTAGCTTAAAATCTGTAAAATTGTCTGAGTTTGAGCCATTTTCTGTTCTGTGAAGTCAGTTGGCTGTTGTGGCCATTTTGAATTGGGCCGGCTCTGAAAGGTAATGAGTTGTAGATGTACATCCAATGGTTACTTTCTGAGAGTTTCATTAAAATTCATCCAGTGGTTTATGAAATATTTTGCTAACAAACACAGTTGACTGCATTAATAATGAAGTTTTAAAAATTTTGTGGATTCCATTAACCTTAAGAGTATGTGTTGGGACGACTCTCAGTGACTACCACACCACATTTTAGCCCAATCTCTGTAAAACTGACTGAGTTGTGGCCATTTTTTGTTTTGTAAGTTTGATTAGCTGTGGCGGCCACCTTGAGTTGACTTCAAAAGGTAGTCAGTTGTAGCTGTACCTCTAATAATAACTTTCTGAATGTTTATTAAAATCTGTGCAGTGGTTCATAAAATATTTTGCTAACCGACACGGGTAAAAACATAATCTCTCCCCTTTGTCTTTCAGTGGCAGGTGATAATAAAGCAACAGTAGTTTTTTTTTTCCCTCAGTGTGTATGTTATTTTAAATTATGTTAAAGGAGTATTACTAAGGGAATAGCTCAATCTTCCGATGATAAGGTTTATTCAATTCCAATCCCTTGCCGAATCTAATTTCACATTTCCAGAGAGAGACAGTTATTGTGTTTCAGACTAAAGTAATAAGAAATCATACAATTAGCCACCTCCTTGGTCATTTATTAAATAACGTTTATCAGTAAAACAGTTCTTACTGTCTTATGACATTTCTGCAATTTACTAAACAATGCTTTCTTGTCATGTAAGCATGTCAGATCTGCCTTTAAGATAAGTTATAAAGGCTGGTTTTAGCAATGCTGTACCAGCAGACACTGTCTGTGTTGCACTCTCATGCAGCCAGGTTCAAATTATTTTAAGAAATAGGATGTGTATACAAGATGGCAAGGCCTCGAAGAGTACCGCACGGTGTGAGTCATCATCACAGCAGCAGAAACAGACTTTGCTCGGATCAGGGAGATGAAGATGGAGACGTGGGCTAGGCGGCTTTAAAACCCACCTGATGTGAACTCCCAGGACTGTGCAACCAGGGGGAGCGCTCTGAGGAGGGCCAGGTCCCATAGGAACAAAGTCATAACGGGAGACAAACTGGAGACAAACCATTTAGGACTTAAATTGGCCCTGGGACTTCTCAACCCATCTGTCCGACTAAGCCTGGAAGCCCCGGGGCTCCCATTAAGCACAGCAGAGAGAAACACCGGTGGAAGTAAAGACCAATCGAGATACATGATGTGTTCCTGCTGAATACGCTCTCTGTCTTTAGAAAGGGAGCTTATGTGTGTTAAGAAAAAAGACAGGCTTGTTATATAAAGTGAAACGCTTTGAAGACAAACCCCACAACCTTGCATGTTTTCTTTAGAAAACAGTTTTGTTTGTTTGCCTTTCAAAACAAACTAATACATTTAATTGTGTCTTGTTCTTAATGATATATGCATTTTCTTTTTAACTTACACAATAAAAAATAGCAGAGGTGTAAAGTCAAAGCAAAAGTAAATAAATACAAATGAAAATTACACAAATTAAATTCATATTTACATGTTTACAAGGTCCTGACAGATGCCAGCATTGCTGCAAGGGATGGAGGCACACTCATTAATGTCTTCCTCACAGTGAAGGCCAGAGAATCCCATCTCACAATCACACCTGGAAGAGAAAAATCCGTAATATTGACGTTTTGTCTAAGATGGAAAATAGAAATACTATGTTTCCTGCAGGCACAGACAAAGAGCAAATGGTAAAAAAAGAAATCTGTAAGACTTCAGTTATATAAACTTTGCATCATATTCAGTTGGATTGTTCAGTCTGTATAGTAAAAAGTGTAAATTTATGTCTGATGGACCAAACTTAAAGCTTGAATGTGTAAAACATGACAAGAATAATTAAGGCAGGCTTATTTGGGACTCTTAACAATTTGACCTAATTTCAGCATGAAAACAAATATTAGCTTGAGGTAATCTGCTTTCAAAATGACAGCACAATGCCTTAAACACATACAGTAGAGACCTGTTATGGTTACTAATAAAACATTCTGAACTTCTCTTCTCTTCTAAGGAACAAACAGCTGGTTTTAACTGTCGTTTTTCACCTGTAACCATTGACCTGGTCCATGCAGCCCCCTTGATTTTGGCATGGGTTTGAGCCACACTCATTGGTGTCAATTTCACACAAACTTCCTTCAAATCCTGAAAGATAAATGAGATGGTCATGGATCAGCAGACCTCAGTACATCCTGAAAACGTCAGGGCCGATGATAACAAAGGCCCCAGTGAATGCCATTTTAATGGAACTAGTAGCCCCTGTAGCATATCTCATCTTCCAGCTCTCAGCACTCACTGTTTCCCCTTTGAGAGTGTGTAAGTCTAATAATACTACAGTGCCAGAGACAGATTGGTCTGAGGGTTAGTGGTTTGGGGTTTGGGAGGTGTGTGTCTCTGTGCGTGGACGCACTTTTGTGTAAGCGTGTGTGAGAGCAGGAAAACCGGAGAGCAAGGGGACATCTTGTTAAGTTAGGGTAAGAGGGAGCAGCTAAGCCCAAGAGCTCTTTTGCCCTCGTTCATTAGGGGGTTGAGGGGCAGGATGGCTAAGCAGATCAGCATGGATGTTTTGTTGTACATTTGAAGGCAGCCTGGGAGCCTGTACTGTTCAGCCTGTCAGAGGTATGCCACTAGTGCTTGATCAGCTGGGCAGAAAACTTTCTGCTTAACAGATCAACACTTGATATATGCAGAAAATAAATGTACTTTATAAATTAAGAAATAAAAAATAAGTGAACCCACTGCAGAAAGTTTGTACCCTCAAAAGAAAGCTAGCAGATGTACAAAGTCCTTTAATAAATACTGCATTTTCATTCTACTGATAAATAATCTGCAAAAATAAATTTTAAACTGTCATACAAATTAAAAGATCTTGATAAATTTGTATAATGCCACAATAGTTTAAATGACTTGCAGAAAATATTTAAATTATTACACATTCACAACACAAGAAGTAGCTAGTTGCTAAGAAATATTACTTCAATTTTCTTCAGAAGAATTGACACAAAAATTGGCGCAAACATTTTTAGTTACAATTTCTTATGTTATGAGCACCTTGTGAACCAGTTGAATGCAGGAAACAACTTAAGTTTAAATAAATATATACATAACAAATACACTGACTACAGAAGCCATTTTAAAAACAAACAACATGTACCACAAGTCTAAAATTTTCCCTATTTAAAAAGAGTATTGTAGTAGTCATTTTGAAAACATTTTAAAATTTAAGTTCTGAAAAAAAGAAAAATGAAACAAAAAGGGACTTTTTTACAAATTTAGTTCATTTCAAACATTGCTGAGCTTTGCTATAGGAAGCATGCAATGCAGAAAATTAGGAATTCTTATTTAGGAAATTTAACATATAATTAGATGGCTTTACTATAAATTTTGATGAAGCAGCACTTATTTCTGCTTTTATGTGAATATAACTAAATCCCAATTATTTAAACAAATCCTCAGCACTGTTTTTTTTTTGTAG
>JAOXNZ010000105.1:21905970-21921032 GCA_028566095.1 Kryptolebias brasiliensis
CAGCCATTCTACTTATACTTTGATAACATGTTGACTTTTAATCATGCAGGAAGTACTATACTATCACTCTTTAAAACATTTATTTATAATCACAAAATTAAAACCTTAAGCTTGACAGTCATGTTTAGTACCATTTTTTTTTATTTATTCAAATGCCCATTTTCTTACTTTAAGAATATTATAAATATCTGGTACTCAGTTGCTAGCTAAAACATGCAGGATCAGGGTCCAAAAAAACCCAAGAGTCAGTCCAAAAAGCATCCTGTACTGGCAGCCACATATGGATTTTATGGGTGATACAGTGTCCAATGCCAGCTTTTACATAAAAAAAAGCTTTGAGGGTTTTTTTATGTATCTTCGAGCCAGAGAGGTTTTCTCCACCAAAGTGATACAAAAAGTAAAAACACTAAAGGTGAAAAAGATGTTTCAACTTTTATTCTCACTTGCTTCTCCAAGACTTTGATTTGACCAACTGGCTCTGCTTCATGGATCTGACTGGTTGAGGCTAACTCATGATAGCAGACATAGACAGATGGTTCATCAAATCACATGCAAAGTTTTTTTTATTGAAAATGACCTTTTCTATACAGTTTTCACTGACAACAAATAGTTCTCTGTACTGAACCATCTGGGAGATTAGGCTACATTATGTATCTAAAGCAGACTAAAGTAAAGATGTAAGGCTTTGTGAGAACAAAACACCTTAACAATAATGGGATGGTTAATTCTATTTTAGTAAAACATTAACTGTTGTTTTGTCATTACAAGAAAAAGATCAACTAGACTTCTGACTTATTGAGATATCACAATTGTGGTTACAAGTTCCTGCAACAGATACCATGACTCTAATTCAGGTGATTTAATATATATACTTAGTTATGAATGGCTTCACAAACACAAATATTAGTCACCAGAACTTAGCAATATGTTAGCCTACATGTAAAAAAGTTAATATTGCTTAACATAAACACTTAAACTAATAAAAATTATCATAAAATACCTAAAAACAGGTTTTACAGTTAAAGACTGACCAGTAAAATAAAATCTATTTAGAAATTGCTTAGTTTTTTTTTTAAAACTTACTACAGTTGGAGTGAAATTAATAGATAAATGTGTCCAAATGGGTGGAACAGCTGCGCCTCAATGGCATCACACAAAAATGAAGCCAACTGATATAAGACCTCAATAACAACACAAACTTCATGTCTGCCCTGAGGCAGTTGCAATGATCTCTGTGCCTGCCGACTCTTCATGTTGCTATACACTTTGTTATTATGTAATTACTGACAACTTTGTGTCTAATAGCAAACGGGCTCTTTCTGTGTATTTTTTCTTATTCTTAATCGGTTCACCTTTTTATAGCAAGCTATGCGAAACGGCAAATGAACAACACTGCCATGCACTTAATGTTGAGATAACCTTGACAATATTTAAGAGTTTAGTGTCTATCTGCAAAGTGTGGGATGCAATTTGCATTTGGCATGAAATGTGGCAGACATACGCAGACAAATTCTAATCTAGGAAGGCCTAGGAATAATTTAAGGCCTACACAATTACCTTGACACAACCTACATTGAATGGTAAACAAGTCAAGCCAAGAGTTGTATAACAACTCTGTGATTGTTGAGGTTGTAGCTATGTAGGTTGGATTTATGGTGAATAATAAGGAAGTGTAGTGAGTCACAGTCGCTTGTGTGAAGTGAAAACGACCAAGCCCACGCAAAACTCTTGTTGTAATGTATGCAGCCAGTTCCCAATTTCCTATTCCTCTCCAAGGAAGCTTTCTGAAACTAACCCAGCTGCTCTATTTATATCTGGCAACATCGTTTCATCTCTGTGCTGATAGAGCCATTAGTTACAGCACAACCTTGTAGTATCTTAACCTGTGCAATGATAAGTCTGGATGTTGAAAAAAAAAATCTATTCAAGTGCAATCAATAGCTTACTGACACGTTGTAATGAAAGGAAGATCAATATTGGATTCTTCTATGAAAGATCAATCTACCAGTTCTCAGTACCAAATTTGCAAGTCCATCATTCATTCCCCAGTTAGAAAGCACCTATGTGGCTTCCTTTCCCCCAAATGTCTATCATGTTTCTTTTGCAACTATCCAATAAAACTAAAAACAAAAAAATGTATTAAAAAGTGCAGTAATCATTAGTAAAAACCAAATCAAAGCACACTTGTTTTTGATGAATTCCATTAAATCCAAAGTTATCTCTTTGCTTTTATTTCTGATCATTTATAACAAGGAAGTGAGTAGTATGACAGCCTGGTCTTTATGCCAGTGTTTGCTGCAACTAAAACATAAGGAAAATAAACAGACAAGATTAAAGGGACTGTTTTTTTCTAACCATGGTGATAGGGTGTAATAGGTCTTCTCAGAATTGACTTGTTTGAAGACTAGAAATGAGTTAATGGGTGAAGAAAGAAAGAAAAACGAGCAACTGAATTACTGAAAACGAGAAAGAAATTGGTTCATTGACAGCCATGTCCTGTCCACAATTTACTGTGGCAAGAAGTACAGATTGGTAGATCAGACTTTAATGTCTCTGTTTACAAAGTCATTTTAGAAAAACCCAATGCTTTTAAGACTGAGGGTAAAAACAAGCCTTTTCTTTAAAAACAAAACAAAACAAAACAAAACAAAAAAGCAAGCTATGTATATTTAAGCTTTTCAGTTTAAAATTCTGCAGCAATGCATAGAACTAGAGCTAAAATGAAAACCCTGTGACTATGAGACTGTGTCGGTGTGCTCACTCACCAGCTGGGCATCTGCAAGAGGCTGTTCCATTGGAGCGTGTCAGGCAGGTGGAGTCGTGTAGGCAGGGATTGTGGAGGGGGTCACAAGGGTCATAAGGCTGGTCACATAGGAAACCGTTGAAGAAGGGGGGACAGGTGCAGGAAAACTCCCCAGGTATGTCTGACTCTTTGCACTGAGCTCCATTTAGACAGGGCCCAGAATCACACTCATTCACATCCTCTGCACAGTCCACACCTGTCCAGCCCGGCGAGCATAAACACCTTAAATACATCAGACAGGAGAGCTAGAAGTGCTGTGGAAATCTGATATAAATGAAAACAAATTGTAAATACACTAGAGAAATTGCATTTTCACAGAAAATGCAGTGTGAATGCGGAGTGCTAAATGAAATCTGCTGAAGAAGCTAAAACTGAGTCAATAAAATTAAAACAAGGAGAACAGAGGCAAAAATGAGCAAAATACAAGATAAAATGAGCAGAACAGGCTGAAATGCGCAGAACACATGCTAGAACATATTCTAAATTCTGCAAAAAGGATGCTGAAATTAGCAAAGCAGATGCTAAAATGGGCAAACCTGTAGTATTAATTAGCAAAAAAGATGCAAAAACTAAAATGAGCAAAACAAAAGCTAAAATCAGCAAAACCATAGCTAAAATTAGCTAAATTATAGCTAAAAGCTAAAAACAGCAGAACTGTAGCTAAAAGTGACAGAATGGTAGCTGTAAGCTAGATGTAGCATAAGAAGACAATAACAGAGGAAGTATGCTAAATTAGATTTCAAAGACAACAATGTTTTTAAGGCAACTGAAACGATTCCAATGTATTTCTACCTAGAATTTTATTTTAAATAAAGTTAAATGTTTTGAAAAGTAAAAAAGTTACAAAAAACAAGACACAGTATACTACTTCAGATTAAGTTAAATGTTTTGATAAAGTCTTGTGAATGGTTAAAATAGCACAAAGTATGCGGAAGTAGTTTGATTGCAAAAACGTACAGAAGACACTTTGAACAAAACAAAAAAACAATAGAGTGAATGCTGACTCGGCATTCACACTTCTGAAGGCTCTTTATTAGCTAAGGGCTACGGATGTTGTACTATCTGCGTTAAAAATGAATAGTGATGGACTACGTGGCACAATTTCCTGCACACAACTATAATGTAGTAGCACCTTCCTTGGCACTTCTGTCCTGTATCTTTGTGTAAGACAGTGTGGGAAATTTACAGGTTAATTGCACTACTCGTCAGTGCAGCTTTTAATTCTGGATGACTGAATGTAGGACACAGGAGGTTAGAGCTCTAAGTGTGAATTAAATGAAAATGCTTGCATGCCAGACACAGATAGAGAGAGGAAGAAACAGAGAAGCAGAAAGTGTGTGAATTTAAAGTGCTTGTTCTTATGGCAGGTGGATATTTTACTCGATGGCAGGGAGTACCAGAACACTGGCAACCACTTCACCCTGCATTCTTCTCCATCCCCCACCTTTTCCACCCAAAGCACTTTTACATCTCCCCGGCGAGAGCGGGCATGAGCTGAAGTAGTTGTACCAGCTTTCTTCTCCACTGAGTCACATATCCCCTGAATCTTTTTCATGCTGTGAGCCATTGATTGACTCATTTGTTTTACCTGCCATCTGCAATTCATTATCTCTGCTGTCAGCGGAAGGACATATTGCTATCTCTAAACAGCTTCTTTTTCTTCATTTATTAAATGGCTAATGCACCTCGTGAGGACGCTGCCCTCAGGCCAAATCCCACACCTACTTGTAGCTGTTGAGAAGGTCTGTGCAGGTGGCATTGTTTTTGCAGGGCTGCAGTAAACATTCATCAGTTTCTTGTTGGCAATACTTCCCCTCCCAGCCTGAATGACACACACACTCATAACTCTGTAAGGCAAAATATAAAAACACCATTAGATCAACAAAAGATAGATTTGCACAATACATTTGTACTTGTTAAAGAGTGTATAGTGGGTTAAGCTGAGCATTTATATACTTTTCTGTCACACACTGTTTAAGATGCTGTTTATCTGTAGACGTAATCAATTAAGCAGTTATACAGAAGTCAGATGGTATTTTCCCACTTACATGGTCAACTGTCTATACCCATTTGAATTGAAATAAGAAATAGTGCAATTATTTAAATATTTCAATAAATTTATCTGAATTTTGTCATAAATAAATAAATAAGCACAATGAAACCTCCTACTCACAACAAAAGCTTTCCTGTGGAAATCTGCTTAAACTGAGGAAGAGTCATGCTTGTCTAACATTTTCACATTACCGGTATGCAGATGTATTCCTCCTACTCTCCACCCTACGGACAATATGCAAGTCTGTTTTTTTCAGCGTCATTTAACATGTATCATGTAAGCTTTTATCAAACATGCAGCATTATGGCTGCGGTTTTTGTTTGGAAATTTCTTTTCATAAAAAGCAAACATGTAAAACATGTGTGATCTGGATTTGGATTTCTGGATTTTTCTCTGAAACATTTTTTTCCCTGTACTTTACATTGAAAAAGACATGCTAATGGTGTGTATTCGACGGTTTTTCCAATGTAAAACAATTTGTGCACCACTTGTCTTTTAATCATCATTGCATTATGCATTATGATAATAAATCACAGCATGGGAGATGAACGTTTTGTTGTCTGATACTTTCCAATGTGCAAGCTTAATTTAAATTCCTCTCTGCATACATTATGAAGGGAGGCATATGGTCAAGAGCGGTTTTGGAACCATCATTTGCTAACCTCCTGTCTAAAGGTCTTAAGCGACTCTGGTTGAATGAATGCTAATCTTTATTTCATACACTGGAGAGAAGCCGTTAAACTTGGTCTCATATAATTTCTACAAAATAGGCTCATATGATAGTGATAGGGTGGGGGTGGGAATGCCACCATCTCATGATAAATTAGATACCTCCAGGAGACTCCAATTCCTTCCCCCTGGCAAAAGAACATAATCTCATTTTTGTTGCTAAGTCACCTTCAGGGACTGCAATTCTCCAAAATAAGCTAAAGCTCTGTGGGACACAGTGTTCAGAGAGACAAATAGCTGCTCTGTAAACAAGTCTGTGAAGGAGTTTCCAAAAAGTGGCCCTATTTGAATAATGAGTACATAAAAAATATACCTGAAAAACAAACAGACTTGAAAACGTTGGGTAAAATTACATTAGATTCACATATCTTCCCCAGCTCTCTTCTTTCGCAGAGGCTTTTTGTTTTCAGGGATTGAAGTCAATGCCAAAAAATGAAAACATTTAAATCAGATTTCTGTTGCAGCAACTCTGAAATCATGATTTCTTGTAAACTACTTCATATCAGAAATAGGCCTTTGTCTAATAAATTCTGGAATTTCAACTAATCTCTAAGATTTATATGGTTTTCATGATTCGTCTTGTTAATGACAAAAAGATCTTTTTTGTCTGCTCAAATTTTAAACACTCATTTATAATTTGGGTGTCCCATGTGTATCTGAGTTAAAAAGGAAAACAGAAAACAAGTCAAACTCTTTATTTTCGACATATTTGTGTCACAACTGCAATCTGTTAGCAAATAAGCAGCTGTTGGAGGGAGACCCCTGGTACTCATGCACACAAGTGAACAGCATGCTGATCCCAAGGCAGGTTTGCAGCTGCAACAAATCAATGCTGCTGGTTCTGAATTCACATGAATAACTACAGAGAACAAACTGTGACCGGCAAAAATAAAGTCTAAATGTGTTTTAGAAGAGTTGCTTATTTTTTATTTGAAGTTTGACCTAAGAATTTCTCATTCCTCACTGGTGTTAGTTATTGCCCGCATAGAAAGGAGAAGGCAGACTGTTTTTGTCCGTGTGTGTCTGTTACCAAAATATCTCATGAACCACTGGATGGCTATTAAATAAACTTGCAGAAAATAATCACTGGATGTACATCTACAACAAGTGTTGGAGTCAACCTGATTTAAAATGGCTGCTATAGCCAACTGAGCTTAAAAAACACAAAAATGACTATAACTCTGTCAGTTTTACAGATATTGACATGACATTTGGTTTGGTAGTAGCTGAGCCTGATCCCAAAATCATATTCTGAGCTCTAATAGATTGCTCAAAAGCTTTGTTTAAAACTGTGGTGTTAATTATTTGTAGTAAACTCTGACTCTATTTCATGAACCACTGGATGGATATCATTGAACCCTAAAGGAAAGAATAACGGGGTATACCTCTACACCAGATTAACTTCTGGATCTAACCCAATTCAATATGGCCTCCATAGCCAACTGACTCTAGAAAACACAAACTTGACTATAATTCAACCAGCTTTATTGTGATATTTTGCTAAAGTTGTAGTTGGTGTAGTTGCGACAAAGTTCTTTCCAACACACTCCATGTGCTTCTCATTGAGATTGACATCTCACAATATGGCATTAGACTGTATTATGTTAATATGAAAGTTTGACTGAAATGGCTACAACTCCATCATTTCTCAACATGACATGATATTACTCCAAATTCTGGCATGAAAGGTGGCAGATGATAAACATTCCTTCAAGGAATGCATAGCCTTTAATTTAAAAATGTTTTGTAATTATTTATCTGTATATTGTAAATTGTAGTCACACCTGGAGTAATGTGTATATTGTCAGCAAAGAATATTTCACGCAAATGCTAGTGTGCTCATAATCCAAGCACATTATATTTTTACTAGATGAGAAGCGTTTCTGTCTTGACCAACTTTTGGTCATATTATGACAGATTCATACAAACTATATCGGTTCACAACTCTTAAATAGGTGCCACATTGAACACAGAGGATATGCAGAATATCTGCACAGGCTGATACAACAATATACTTTTATTTTAATATATGAATTTAAGGGCTGCAGATTTGCCACAGAAAACAGCTTTGCATAAGATTTAATAGAGCAGGTTTTTATTTACATAATAAACATGTAGAGTGGGCAGCTATTTTAGAGAAAAAGTAGGTCATCAACTGTTTATTGTACTCATAACATTAAACCACCTGAACTCAAGGACTTCAAGATTCCCATTCATTTTACTAACACAGTAAGATTATTCCAAAATATATCAATTTATATGAATTTATTGATTTTATTAACTAGATTAACAGTGCTGTTCTGAGCCATAAAAGTCAGAGAACTTTTTCAAAGCAAAAGTTTGCTGTCTTGTTTTACCTGCAGCACTTTCTCCATTGAAAGTTTAGTTTAAAAACATTTCCAGAGCCATTTGAACATCCATCTGCTCCACAAATAATCTACAAGTTATATGCTAAGTGTGTTACCCAGGGTAAGGCTTTACTTTTTCAATTAAATTTGAAACAGTACAGTTCCAGGAAGCATTGATATATTTTAAATGTTTGTGTTTTTAAAAAAAGATGGAAACTGAAAATAAAACATGATAAAAAAAAGATAAAATAATAAAAATAAAAACTTCCAAAGCCTTCGGGTTTATTTAAGGTTATTTATGGTTTTTTGTGTGGAAAGGATTTGATGCAGATGGAAAAACTAATGTGAATCAGCTCTTATGCAGCAAACATGCTACATGAGTGGTTAGATGAATCATCAGCTGCTTCTGCCTCTCGTGCATAAACACAGTGAATACTTGCTGACATAAAAAAAATAAACACACTCAAATGAAAAAAAAGATTTCCTACAGCTGATATCCTCCAGTATCAGAGCCAGCCTACCAGTTTAGTTTGTTTTTTTTTCCCCCTCAAAGTTGTGCCGTTTACTACAATAGGAAAGGTTTCAAACATTATATAGTAGTCATCGAAGGAAATATGCACTGGGCTGTTAATATTTTATGAAAAGCTACAAACTGTAGTGATTTACAGGACAGAAGGTCATTTTAAAACCTTTAAAAGGCCATAATATCATGCTGTTATAGTGGCAAAGAAAAAGAAATGTGCCTACTTACCTGATGGAGGTCCTTACATACTGAGCTGGAACTGCATAAGCTGTTGATGCAGTCATCAATGTCTTCTTCACATCTCAGCCCAGCATAACCAGGACTGCAAAAGCAGTAAAATCCATCTACAACTGGAACAAAGATTTGTTGGACAGTTGCAGCCACTTGCATCATAAAAATAATTCATATCTCGGTGGGTCATATATCTCTACAAAGGTAAGTGCTGATTATGAGCATAAAGCACAATCACCATTGTGGCTCAATTTTTTAATGGCTTTGACCTTTAAATAAACACCTTCTGCAGTAACAGTAAAGGCTTTGTTGAGAGGTCTCCTACTTATGCATCAATCTGGCAGTCTGGCAGTTTTTTAATACTCTAACCATCTTCAAACATATTTCTTTGCAGTAACCACTCAGTCCTACTTTCTGTCACTGGTTTCATTGTCCCCCATGTGTAATTCCCTCCTTGCTTCTCAAAGCTCGGAAATCACGCCATTTGCTACCATACTCTTAACATAATTGCAGGACACAAAATGAATAAAAAAGTAGATCAACACAGAGAGAACCAGTTCCAAAGGTAAGCTCTACTTGGATGCTACAAATGAGCCATGTGGCTCGTCGTTTTATTTTTTCCACACAAATCTTAAAATCTCCCATGTCTAATAATCCATTCCTTCCTCTCTTTAATAATTAATGATGTTAAAGAGGGATGCATCATTCAGTTTCTCCTGCACAACAGTGTTACAGGCAGCCAGTGACAGAGGTAATTGCAGTTCTTACAGGAGTAAATTTATTACTTCCCCAGTCAGAGTCCCAGGATTCTTCATTATCCCAAAGATTTACCACGTAATCTATGCTGTCACTCTGTCTTTTTGCGTGTAGATGCTATTACTCTCATTAAATGTTTTAAGCCCTGGGTGGCAGCAGCATTACTCATCTCAGCCACTGTGGCTATGCAGTGTTGTCCCTGATGGCTGGCTGGCTGTTGCTTAGCACTAGCCAATAGGTCCTAGAGATCTGGCTCATTGACCTTGGGTGACCAGGCTGCATTCAGCGCAGCTGGCTGAGGTCTACTGCAGTACTACAAAAAACAGACAGATAGTAACCAACTACTATCAGTGTTTTATCACAGGATGAGCAAAGTGAAACACCAGGAAAATGGAGGGTGCAACACTCAGTCGCACAGCTTAACTGTACTTTCCTTAAATGTGTAGTACCAGGAAATTCTATTGCATTTAATAGCAGAGATTATTATATAGATTTTCCTTCTTAGTACATGCAACATAAATTTACTCAAATACGCTACAATCACTCAACAATGAGAAGCAAATCTTAACTTCTATTGCTACTATTTGGGATTTACAGTTTTTATCCTTTTTATTAATGTGAGTAATGACAATTAAATAAAATGTGCTTCAGATGGAATGAACTGGGAAGAATTAAATTATCATTACAACCGATGTAATTTATCATTGTTTATTTAAATTAAAATGCAACATTTACCCTCAACTGATTTTCTTTTATAGTCGCATAATGAAGCTAATCAACAGTACAAGAATTTTCATGTCTGATCTCAGATCAGCTTCCTTAAAAAACAAACAAAAACTGGTAACAGTAAGCACAATTAATAACACAGATGCAGGCATTTTATTTCAGTAAAGGACAACAAAATCTAACAGAAGTAGCAGGAGGCAGTGATTATGTAATATCTTTTACACTAGGTGTCACCAACCACTGGGCCAAGGACTGTTACTGGTCCATGGATCATTTTGAACTGGGCCACACAAAATTAATAAAACCTTTTCCAAAAAATCTATATAAATATTTTTAGATACACTGATCTGCAGAGTATTTTATTTTGAAAAATGACCACTTTCATTTAGACAAGCAAATCTAGAAACTAATTCTCATTAAAGAAAACATGAAAAAGTAGCAATTTGCCAATTGTAGAAACCATGGCACAGTCAAAGGAAGAATACAAAAGATTGTAGGAAGTTTGAGTGAGATTTTTCAAGTCTTCCTTCCCTTTATTTATATCCATCTTCTTTGGCCTTGCTCTGATTTCTCTGACTTGTCTGATTATTTCTACTTGTAAAGATCTTTGTAAAAGTATTATAAATAGTGCTACATAAGTAGGATCTTGACAATCTACATGCTGTGATAACATCTTCCTTTGAGATTTTACATAAATTACGAGAAGCTGTTTCAAGTTTACTACCCTTTCTCTACTCCTAGCACTATTTCTTCCTCTTACCAAATGTCACACTCAGGCCAAGTGGAAAATGTAAGACATATTGCTTTTTAGCAGTAAATATTAACATAATCTATAGCCAAGCAGCTAATATACTGAAACCTTAGTAAATGACAGTGCATTATCTATTTGAATACTTTCTTCCTGAAATGTTCCAATAAAAAGCAAATGTATCAGAAATCCTTGTGCAATAAGGTTAAGCATGAAAACATAAGTGTTTAAAAGAAGCAGGGACCAAACTGTTACTGTGCTGATTTAGTAAATCCTGAAATCAGATTATTTTATGCCCAAAGATGGTTTGTGCAAAACAAAATTACACATGTGTGTGTTTGTGTGTGGACGCATGTGTATGAGTGCATGTACTTTCCACTCTTTGGAAGGGCCTGTTTATTAAGAATGTTGCCAACATAAGCTGTTTCTCACCATCATAGCAGAAACCGTGAAAACAGGGACTGGAGCTGCACTCATCCACATTGATTTCACAGTGGGGGCCAGTGAAGCCCCGACGACAGTAACAGCGGAAGCCCAAAGGGAAACGGTCCTGATCCAACTCCTCCACACACACTGCACCGTTCTCGCAGGGATTACTGGCCTCACATGGTAAGAATTCACAATTATGACCTAGAATGATGAATTTAAAAAAAAAACAAACATCAAGGGACAAAATAACAAAACAAAATCTGTAAGAATGCCTTGACACTTTTAAAATTTTGGTTATTAGAGATTTAATCTATATTTTGTTTTCACTAATATTTTTGTGTAGATTTTCAGTCATCCAGGACATGGCAAATCCTTAAAATTTTGAACAAAGCAACTGGACTTCCTTTTCTGTTTGTTGAAGACATTGCGGTTCTCAAAGAGCTTTCTCAGTTTAAATTTTCTCAGTTCAGTTTGAACTGAAACAAAACATCTTCAACAAACTACAAAAGTGGTCCAGTTGCTTTGTTTCTTGGGATTATTTCTGTGCAGTGTCAAGATTACAGTAAAGTAAAAGAGTCTTAAAAGTGTGCAGATGGAAATGAATGTATTGTGTTTCCTAATTGAAAAATTACTGTAATCTTCATGAATAATGACCTGCAAACATTTTTGTTACCCCACACTACACTTTAAAGTTTATGAATGCCCGAAATTGTCACTGATCATCATCATAATCATGTGTACAAACATTCCCTTATAATGGCTAAACATTTAAAAGAAAATATATATTCTAACAACAGCTGAAACAGTAAATAATAAAAAAAAGAATCCTGTTCTACAACAGTTATCAAACTAATGTGCTGCTTAAACACTTGAAAAAAACCAACTTGTGACTGGCAGATGCTCAGTTTTACTAATATACCAATCTTTACTACAATTTCAACTATGTTGTAAACATTCAAAATTCAAACACGTCATTGTGATCATTCCATGCAGGAAACACACATTTGACTAAAGGAAGTTCCACATTTCTCTCATACAATAAATAAATAAATGGACAAATGGATAAAAGTCAGAATATTTAGCAGGTCAAATAATGCTTTACAAAAATAAAATAAATGATGCAAAGAAAGACATGTGTACTATCTCTGATATTCTCTTAAATAATCAAAGAAAAAATATATAACGCATTCAGTTGAAACATATTCTGAATGTAGTTGCTTTGCTGTAAAGAAACAGTAGAATCCAAATGGATAAAAAAACAAAACATATTTAACGTTGCATAAGGTGATCTCTGACAAAGAAGCAAACAAAGTTAGTTTCTTCCTATTTTTTTACACATTATATAGTTTCCATTATCTTTGACAGTGCGAAGCTCTCGCATCAAAAAGCGATGACTAACACAAGTCCTGCTGATTACGCAGCAGAGCTTCATTTCTTCATTAAGTTTTACAGTCTTTTAAATTATAGCCCAAGACATACATCTTTACTTTCAACTGAACTCTTAATTTTTCTCCAAATGCTGTCAGTGATTCTTTGAAGTGTTTTATTTTAAACTGTTTTTTTTTTTGTTTGTTTGTTCCTTTCCCAGTAATTATTTCCTCAACCATACTCCTGTAAAGCTCAAATTTGTGAAGTGTTGTCTTGATTGTTGCCTGTTCAGGAAAGTTTCACAACCAAAAAGCTAATTAGATCTGTCAGAGAGGCCTTCAGGTTTAAACAAGGGTCCTTCCAGAAAGTGTCATGGAAATGTCAGGCTGAGTAAATGATTTTCATATTTATTAACAATTTTCAGTGTTGCATTATCGAGAATCAAACTGTAAGAGTTTTATTTTTTTAAGTCCTTTAAACATAATGGTAGACTCTCTCCTCAACAGCATAAATGATGATGCTAATGGATTTTGGAATTATGCATTTATTTATATACACTTTCCAGACACTTTTATCTAATGGCAAATGTTTTTTTTAAAATTACCAAGCAAGAGCAATTATTAAATGTGATTTTGAAAAAAACCATTGAAATAAAGC
Source organism: Kryptolebias brasiliensis (assembly GCA_028566095.1). NCBI lineage: Eukaryota > Metazoa > Chordata > Actinopteri > Cyprinodontiformes > Rivulidae > Kryptolebias > Kryptolebias brasiliensis. Next base: position 21,919,342 of record JAOXNZ010000105.1, read on the forward strand.
TTCAGTGCTTTTAGAAAAATAAAACTCATGAATATTTGCTTCCATTGGTATGCACTGATAATGCTGCACAGAGACACTAATTCTGTCCTTCGACAAAGTGATGAAAGTTGTCACCTGGGTGGCACAAACATCCACCATGGCTTACATCTGCCTAATCACTCAAGTTTTCTTTATTTAACAAGAGATGGCAAATGAGGACGTATTCATTTTGTTGCAACGTGTGAAGTGGGTCCAGACAGGTGAAAATAATAGTATGTGAAGTTAATTAACTTTGCTTTTTTGTCCCCCTTCCCTCAGTGCTCATTACCTTTAAATGGAGCCACACACTGGCAGAAGTAATTACCGGGCAGGTCAATGCAAGTTGCTCCATTCTTGCAAGGAGATGAAGCGCACTCATCAATGTCAAGTCCACATATTGTACCTTTGACAGAAAGGAGCACAAATTGATAAATATGTTCAAATGAAGGGTGACTCGTGTAAAGCTTTTGGCAATTAATCTTGTGTTTATGTAACGAAACACCTCATAATTTAGATCAGCAGAAAAGCTGAGTATTGTGTATACTGAACTACAGAGATCTTACCATTGGCTCATATCAATTTTTAAGTATAAAACTGTTGTATAATGTCTTAGAAAACCAGCACAAATCTGAAAAAAATGGATGTATTTTATGGAGCACAAGTTTTTAGCAAATAACACGCAAACAATACAATTGACAAGTTAATAATTCAGCCTCAGGAGAGAAATGGCGCTATAATAAATGATAAATTTCCCATGGTGCTGCAGCACTTAAAATATAATTATTATAACAGTTTTCTTCAACATATTATCTTTAATACAAAAGAAAAAATAAAGAAACCAAACCTAACCTGTAATCATGCATTCATAATGCATTCATTTGTTGTGTAAGCATCTTTGCATACATTTGCAGTCTTAGTAATGTGGTTCAAATGTGGGCTCTGTGTATGTATGAAACAACTATAACTGTTTCATACATTCATAGTTCAAAAGCCATTTCTGTTTAAACGCGTGTAACTGTTGCATCTCTCGTTTAAACTCAAATTGTCTTTGTTTTGTAAAAAGTGGAAATCGTATGTTTTCTTTTGTTCTGCATCTAATTTTTCCTCCTTTATTTTAACATTGTTGTTTTCTTTAACAAATAGGCTCACACAGTGATAAAAGCCTGTTTTACCAATGTACCACAGTGCAGGAGAACACACAAGACACAGCAAGCAATGTTGCTGAAGGAGAGCAAGTTGGTTGCCCTGTGTTGTTTAGTTGCAGTACATTTGGTCAATATATATTTGCCTTGCCGTGCAAGATAAACACAGTTTATGCAATATGTCTTTTATACAGGAGAATTAAGAGGCTAAGTCAACACCTCAGAGCTGTCGTTCTATTGTCCAAATACTTCTCAAACTATTTATGCATTACAGCTGTGCAAATCTTGTTAAAAGAAGTCAGCAACAGTGTTTTAGTTTGGTAGCAGGACACCAATTTTTCCAGAAAATCAAAGTATAACTTATTTATTTCATAGGAAAAATGACAAAGAAGTGTATTAAGACCACTCACTAACCTGTAAAGCCAGGCTTACAGACACATTCATAGCCGTGAACAAGGCATTTTAATTTTAGCCCTGTAGTGATGAACAGGCAGGTGACTTTTTTGATATATGTGAACAGATGAGTCAAAA
>JAOXNZ010000105.1:21927563-21938889 GCA_028566095.1 Kryptolebias brasiliensis
TAAACAATTACCCTTAAAAAAATACAAAAAAACATTTTTTTAAATCCATAACAATCTATTTATAAAATTTCATTTTTATTTAGTTATTTTTTACCTAAAGGACAAATACATTGTACTTCTCCAGCCAAAATATGGGAACAAGTTTCTCTCTTTCTGCAGAGCTCCACACCTGCTGTGCAAGCAGTCAGAGATATGGAGCAATTCTTCCCTGAAAGATAAGTAAACAGAAATGAATTATGATCACACAATAAATTATGATCATAAATACAAACACAAACAAAAAAAGTGTTAGAATATTGATGCGCTTCAATAGCGCATTTAACAAGTTTGTCTGCATGAATCAGCATATTATGACATTTGTGTTTCTTTTGGAGCCAGTACGGTGCAATAACTATCACGGTTTTGCATTTTCATTGTGTGTCACAAACATACTACAATTCAGATTCCATTAAATGTGAAAGTACACAAAGTGTGTTTATTTCTTTCTTGTTCCAACAGCTTAACACATAAAAGTGCAATGGTTGTTCTTTCATTGCCATAACTTAGTTACACACCATATGTGTAGTTTGTACAGTGACACTCTTGGCAACCTAAATTAAATTTTGCTGAATATGTTTGTGTATTTATTGAAAAACTACAGAGCTGCTTTTCAAATATTAGTTTTATGTTTGAAGGAATGCTTAAAGGGATAGTGCAGATCTTTTGAAGTGGATTTCTGTGGAAAACTTATGAACAAATAACTGCTGCCCTGTCTCAAACGTTTTTCAGCAGTTTATGTAAACATTATTTTTTAAAGCTTTACATTGCTGTCAACTTTGGATTGAATGTTTTTTTTTTTATTTGTATTTATGTATTTAATAAATGTATTTATTTATTACATAGAATTCTGTGGTTATTTACAAGCACAAAAAGTGGAAGCAGCAGGTAGTTTCAGCCTGGAGCACTTCCAGCAGGAATGTGACAATAAATACAGCATTCTCATAAACCATTATAGAATTTTTCAGATTAGAGTTGTTGTCACTTGTCAATCAGGTCAGAATTAAACTTTATTTGAGGCCATTCAATAAGTTATCTACAACAGGTAAAGAAAGCAATTGCTATTCTTTTCACAAAAGCTCCTTTCAAAAAATCTGAACTATCCTTTTAATTTCTCCAGGAAAAGAAACAATTATATCTTTATCCTGAATTTGCTGCAGTCCTTTGGGAAACACTGAGTGAACTCATGCATGCAATAGGGGACAGTTTGATGGTTATCAGTGCTCAGGAGTCATCAATCTATGGTACAGTCTTAAAGGAATGCTAGTAAAATGATAAAAATAACTCACCAGCAAAGCCTGAAGGACAGATGCACTCATAGTCTGCAACCAAGTCAATACATGTGGAATTATTGGAACAGTATCCATGGGCACATTCATCATAGTTGATTTCACAGTTGAAGCCCTGAAAGCCTGAGAAAAAGAAAAAAATCCACCAGAGACGCCACATGAATGTCAGTAAATACCAGACTTGAAATGATACTAATTGGTATCAAATGACATCCAAAAATGATGAAATTCGACATGACTTTTCACTGCAAGCTCATCACAAGTTAACAAGTGCATCTGTGGAGAGGAGATGAAGGAGAAAATATGTTATTATTTTTCACAGTGTGTGCACGATTAGTAGTTTTTCCACTGTGATTTACTTTGAGTTACTGTATATCTGCAAATTTCATGGTTTTATTTTGTCTTTTTTTTAAAGCGAAATCAAACGATTAAAGTCAAAGTACAAGTCAGTGCTGAAATTTCTGGTCCTTTTTTCTGTCTCCCATAAACATATTCCACCACATGGTCACGCTACAAAATGACTATCATTAGCACTGTCACACACGGCAGCTACAGGAGACCCATGACTAATGCTTAGCTATCAGCACCATCGGTGCAGGTCAAATCCTCATCATTTCTCAAACTGACCATTGAACCAATTTCCATCTCTCTCCAAGTCATAAAATTTGACAATTATCCTGACTTCATTAAAAATGCATAACAGACTTCACCTGCAATCAAGATTTAGCCATAGGTATGTCAGACAAGTAGGATGTCAAATGGACCAAAAAATTATTGAGAAAAATATGTGGCTTATTTATTCTCACACTAATGATGCAAGTTATACATTCAGATGTGATCTGAGGAATCTTAGCAAATATTTGTTAAACTTATGAATATTAAACCACAGGCTGGGGGACATGAAAACATGCAAGACTGAAAATTCTCATGAGTAAAGATAGCACAAAACATTGTATGATTTTTAAAAACACCTATTTTAATGAGAGTAAACAAATTTAATTTCTAGCAAGCACACTGACTCAATAAACTCTACTTACTCTTGCTGTCTTTCTTTTATATACCTATCTTTATTATTTTTTAGATCCATCCAGAAATGCTGCCGTCATCTCTGGGCCAAAAGTAATTTAAAAAGAACTAAGTCAAAGTGGAAAACTGTTCTGTGATCAGACAAACTTAATTTGTAAATTATTTTTGGAAACAACAGATGCCACATCTAACATACTAAATAGGAGAGGGAACACCCAGCCTGTTATCAGTGCACAGGTCAAAAGTCCGCCTCTCTGATGGGTGCATTAATGCCTCTGGTCTGGGCAGCTTACACATCTGGTAAGGCACCATAAATGCAGAAAAGTACATGTTTAAGAACAACATATGCTCCCATTCAGCAAAAAAATGGCAAGAGTCCTAGAATCCTACTTCAGACAAGAATAAGACAATATTTCCCTCCAAAATCTCCAGCAACTTGTCTCCTCAGTTCTGAGAGATTTACAGACTGTTGTTTGAAGCTATTTTAACAACAGACTTTTAAAGGACTTTCCAGGGCTCCCTTGAAAAAGAGAGCTTGTGATCTCAATGGGACTCAATGGGGAAAAAAAACAAAAAAGGTAATAAAATAAAAGAAAAACTGTGGATTATTCACAGTGGTTAACATTACCCTGACCTAAAATACCTTATAATCTAAATTTTTATTTTTTTTTTTACAATTTCTTAGTTTCAACCTTTGATATGTTTACCATGTTCCATTGTGAATAAAAAATAAGTTTAGGAGGTTTGCAAATCATTGCATTAAGTTTTTATTTACATTTTACACAACATCCCAACTTTTTCGGAACTGAGGATGTATATCCTTGGTAAAAAAAACTAAAAAAAAACTAGAGCAGCAGAAACTCTTTCAAAATAGACAAAGCTGAAACCAAAGCAGTGAGTAAACAACTTCAAGGAAGTGTGGACCCCTTTATCACATAAAGCTAGGGGAAGGTTGGCTCTGATCATTTAGTCTTTTTATTAGACCCTTTTTAAAAGAAATGTATTCATTAGAGGAAAATATTGAAATTTAGCTGGTCCAGAATGTATACTATACTCATGTAGTCTCACTTTCTTCACATTGCCAGAATGAACACATCAGCAGACACCTCAGAGATTGACAGGTCTATTATCCTTTCATGTCTGTTGGGTACTGTACCCAAATTAGTAGAAATACTGTAAGCACCCAAATACCTTTTAGAATTGATCCATGGAATAGCTTCAGGATTTAAATTGGTTGGTTGTGCACTTAAAACTAAAAAGGTAAAAGTAAGTCATAACAATATTATTTTAACTAAAGTTGGACATAAATGCAGTGCAACTTACCCTCTGAGCACAGGCACTGATATAGGTTGATGCCATCCACACAAATGCCACCATTCTGACATGGTTTCGACTCGCAGTCATTGAGATTTACTTCACAAAATGACCCTCCAAACCCTGCAGCAAAATGAGAAAAAAAGGGGGAGGAGGAGAATTTTTATTGCAGTTCTTTTCGCTTGGTTTCATTCCTCCGCCAATTAGGATCAGCATGACTTTGTTTTCACAAACAAAAGCTGGTTTTCAAAGCTGGTATTGATTCAAAGAGCTTGCTGAGAACAGGCAGACTCAGCTCACTGGATCATTTAATCATGTTTAATAAGCACCCGTCATTGCCCTTCTGATTTATTACATTAAACAGGCCAAAACTCCTTCTTCAAAATCAAAGTCAATCTATACACAGACAGAAGCACATCAAACAAATAACATGCATCAGCACTCATGCGTAACTGCATTCACACACACATGCAGTCAGGCTGCCCACAGTGGAGAAGAAACATTCCAGTGTTTAAGGCTTATTATTGCTGGTGCTACACAAGCTGCATGTGGGTTAACCTCAAATTTACCCACAATAGAGAATTTGTATGTGTGTGTACAATATAAATGTTTCACACAGTCAGCCAAGGTAGAAGAGAGCATAAGTTTTAGGAGATGTTTTTTCACTAGAAGATATGAGATGAAAAAAAAAGATATATAAATATAAAAAGACACAGTCGCGGCATCTGCTTTACTGCAGAATAAGCAAAATAACAGAAACATTATACAAAACAGAAGCCAAACAAAAACAACTGCTGCACTGCAAAAACCTGTGCAATGATAAAAACCACCTCATGCCAAGAAGCGCTTCTGATGAAACAAACAATAGAGCTCAAATAATCTTATGGCAAAGGAAGTTCTACTGCAAAGCTGCTCCTTCTGCACAGCAAAACAATCATTCACTCAAAATAGGTCTTTAGATTAGGAAAAAAAAAAAAAAACATACTAAAAATTATGCTCTTTGAGATGTATAACTTATAAATATTACAAAGAGTTGAATGTTCCACTTTGTAATGCTTGGGAGTACTACAAAATAATGACCAATATAGTATAGATATTACTTTATTTATTACTATGTCACCAGACAAAAATTAAAGGCTTAGAATTCCTTGAAGGAATGCATATCACCCGCTGGAGATTTAAACTAAGATCATTTTATAATGAGGAATGACAAAGTTCTAGCTGTTTTGGTCAAACCTTGTAAATGACATTATGCACAGTCTCAAACAATATTGTAAGATTTGTGTGACCTGTTGGTGCTTAAAGTAAGTCCAACCATTTTTGTGCTGGCTAAAGCCGATCATCTTGAATTGAGCTGACTCCAAAAGTTAATAAGTTGTAGATGATTACGTTCAACGCTTACGTTCTGAAAATTTCATTGAAATCTGTCCACTGGTTCGTGAAATATTTTGCTAATGCTACACACAAACAAACAGGCACACACAGACACTGGCAAAAACATTATTGTCTTTGGAGGTGAGCGATAAAAAAACATGATAGCAAAGGGTATTTAAAGTAGGGGAGGGTCAGAGTAGCATTAAGCAAGACCTTAAACTGGCAAAGATTACAGTATATAATCTGGATGCCAAGACTGCTGACATGAAACATCTAAACAAGACAGCAAGTCAAAGTTTACCCTTGAGAAGCGATCTGGGGAGTGCAGTCTGCCAGAGGTTGCTTTCATTTACATAAGAAATCACTCACAATCCTTCATTTTGACATCTGCCAAGCATAAATGCAATACAAGTAATGATGTTAAAGTTATTGATTGCATTACATGCACTTTTATGCAATAGCCATTCATTTGAAAAGAGATGCTATAGCTGCTGTAGAGTAGTGTCGACCGAATCATGCTTGGCCTGACAAGTTAAATGTTTTTAGTTCCAGTACCCTGACAGCATCCAGGAATGATTCCTTGTGCTTGTGCACACAATTTTATAGAGACACTCTGTCACTTACAGCATCTAGAGGTTTTTATCATGAAAACTTTTTGCAAGCTTCTGAGGATTTAACAGGTCAAGCCACTTACTCCTGAGCGATCTCTGTCAGCAGTTGCTGTAGAAAGATTGTCACCCCCACTGACAGAAACCAAAGGCTTCTGACTGACATATACATAAATGTAAATATGTTTTTCTTATCCAGTATATATTCCATTCATTCTTGCACATGGGCATAGGGTTATCAAGCAGTAGTAGGAGACTGTTACCAAGCAAAAATAACTCAAGAAAAACCTGAGTGTACTCTTGATCTAAAAGATAGAAAAAGGGTGAACTGCAGACTGATAAATATAGCCTAAGGCTACAGTTTTTACTGTACATCACCTTATCTCTGCAGTACAGGCAACTCATCTTTGTCAAGTCATAGGACGTGAGAAAGGCACTCATTTTCCCTCTCACCACTTCCTCTCCTTTAAAGGTCTCGCTCACCTTTTTCACATGTGCAAGAGATATTCTGTCTATCCTGAGTCTCGGTGCATATTAATGTATGTTCGCTGCACAGTGCAGATGAGCAAAGATCAATATCCAAAGAGCAATCTTTCCCCTTGAACCCTGGAAAACAACACAGAGTCAACAATAGGAAAAAAAAATATTCTATGAAGATTTAGATAAGAAGCCAAAAGAACTGAACTGATAAAACTACAGAAACAAATAGTATATAAAGTATGGCTATAACTTTTCTCAGCAGATGAGTGGTATTGATTCTTTCCTTTACTATCCACCTGCTATGCAGTATGCTAATTGACTAAATCATTGACAGTGACTCACCACAGCAGACTGATCTATATCACATTTATCTAACACACAAGCTGCCCGTCTGCATGTCACTGACAGAACCCAACATCAATATCTAAACTTTTAAATAAAGCACAGGCAGATGGAGTGATTGATCATTAATCTAAATGAAACAGAACACTTTGTTTTGATTTGTTATATTAACTGATATCTGTGCCCTTCACATAAAGTGAAAAAAGAAGACTTGTATTTCACATATTCTATCAAAATAGATGTCTGCGATTGTAAACCTTACACACTTTTGTGCAGGAGCCTGATTTCTTCTCCTTTTATTAGTTAGTAATGTATTTAAGACACTCCCTCAATCGTTTATTTGCGTAAAAGCATTTATTCTGCCAAATTATAATTGGACACATCAGTGAAAACAGTTGTAAAGAAATATGTGCAGTTTCACAGAGAAGAAAATGGAGACAATTAAAGGTGTGGAGAAAGAAATGTGCTGCACACATGGCCTGAATTTAATTGGGCTTTCTTGGCTCCAATTGACGCACAGCAAGGTGTATGTGCAGGAGAGAGGAGGGTAGGATATACGTTTAGCAAATAAACCAAATCATAATAGAACCCAGCTAAAGTGTCCATGAGGTGACAGTTTATTTACTACACATTTTTTTTGGGGGGGGGGGTTTACAAATATAGCTTGGACCAGGTGTTTTAACATTGTTCCAGCCAGTCTATGACAGGAGAATTTGTGTAATTTTAGAGGAAAGGAGAAAGGACAGAAAGTAGGAGTGACGGAAAGTAAAACTGACGTATAGACTAGCACTAGCACTGCTGAAGCTTTCCAACAAGGACCTGAGTAGTTTAAAAGATGTGACAATTTTGTATGTAGAGGTTTTCTCAAAACCTCAAAGAAAAAAAAATCCATTCTCAACATTAGGGCACTTTTTTCCCTTCTTTTCAACACCAATAAACATCAAGTGAGCTTAAAGAACACACTTTATGTTTGTAAACTGCCAGTGGTGTAGACAGGGTGTCTCTATAAAACAATACAAATGCGATCCACCAATAACTACAGAAATGAGCCTTTTCTGTGAAAAAATGCAGTGTGAAAGCTGCGTGCTGAATGACTTTGCTGAAATTTTTTGAAAAAGTTTAAACTGAATTGTTAAAGTTAAAACAAGCAAACAGAGCTACAATTAGCAAAACTGCAGCTAAATGCAAAAATTAGCAAGAAAGTGGCTAAAAGGATCACAAGAAGACAAAATTAGATCATGTATGCTGAAATAGATTTTAGAAAACATTTTTGAAGCATCTGAAGCACCTCAATGAGCACCTCAACTTTTTTTTATAAATAAACATACTAGTTCAAAAAGTATAAAAGTAACAAATACTAGAAGTCATAGCAGACTAGTCCCAATTGAGATGAATGTCTTGATATATTTATGACAAAAATAGCACGTAATATCACAAATTTTAAGGAAATAGTTTGCAAAAAACCTACAGTAGTAACTATAAACAGGACTAACTAGTGTAAATGCTAAATCAGCCTTCATATAATTACCATTATCAAAATCTGACAAAATAATAACAAGCTGAAGGTTTGTTTGCTTTCATTATAAAACTATACAACGTTAAATGTCTACAGCTCAGTATAGGAATAACTAGAGCACCAAGATTCATGAGAATCTCGAAGGTAACTTTTTTCCTTTTGCTGGAATTAACAGCAGTAAAACCAGAAGTGTTATTGCATAAATATGCATTTCATGTGTTCAGATAGCAGAAAACTGTCTTTCAAGGGAAAAGCAGGAAGTACTAAAACCACCACCATGTTCAATTTATTTTTATTTTGTAATATTTAAGCAGTGGGGTTTCTTTGTTTATATTGTCTCTGAAAGCCTTAATCTAAAAACACAAATTTGCGTGCACAGTGGGAGTATTTAGATTGTCGTATAAATCTACCTTATGTTGGGGAACATTAATTGTTTAGCCACAAACATTCCTTTATTCAGTCATTATAGTTTTGTTAATACAGACTAATGCTCTCTTGCTTTTAGTTCACAGAGTTGCAGATCCTGTTTGTGTGCTAATATGTTTTTAATGAGTTTTAAGTCAGTCAGTTGACAACTTGACTAGTTGACTCATATCGTCATTTTGTTGATTCATCTTCTGAATCTGGAGGTCAAGACTTTTAAAAAAGCACTGAAAGAACACTGAAGAAAAGGCTTCATGTTTTACATTTCTGTAGAGTTCATTTAACATTTTAAAAAGCAAAATGAATAGACATGTGCAAGTCTTTAAATTAGCTGTCATTTTTTGGATGAAAATCTAAATGGGTAAAGTAAGAGCCTCACAATTATTTTATCAAAATACGATTATACGTATAAAACAACAGTTACATTACATTATGTAGTAGACTTGACTCTTAATGCGTCGTAATCTGAGTCCAGAGGAGTTCACCTTACATCACCACATCTATCTAGTTGTTTGATGACCTTCCGGTTACCCTTTTCCCATTACATTATGTATCGCCTTGACTAGTTAATGGACAGCTATTGCCTCCAACAAGGTGTTTCAGAAGTGTTTAATAACCAATTGTGCATGCAATTCACTCTGAGGTTAATGTTGCATGAAGGAATGTCACATTTACAGTGTCACCATCTCCAAATGGGACTCCCCTATTCTATCGGACAGCTGTTGGAGGGTTAGAACAACAGTGAGAAATTGCGGGAAAAAAAAATAAGAGTGCACTTATTTCACTTTTTGCTCTAAATCCTTAGTATCAAGAGACATTCAGTTTTGTTAAATATGCAAACGTAAAGCTATGTTGCACAAAACCTGGATTTAAATTGCGTCCTTCACTGCTTCCATCAAACAAGCCAATGTTTTAGACCTTCAGTCAATGTGCAGTTGATCAAAACTGATCTAGTGAATTTATATCAACAAACTTTATTTCTTGGCTTTTTTTTTCCACCTGGATAACTTGTTTTAAGTTATCTTCACTGCATTTATGGAGATAATGTCAGAAAAATAAATTCTTCAAAATTAGATTTTATCTTTGCTAAATACCATAAATAAACTGTGAAGACGAAACAGATGATTAAAATATACAAAAACATCTCATCGAAACTTGATTCTGAACTCTCAACCAGACTTGTAGAACATTTGACTTTGAAAATGCATGCAAATCTACATGACAAGTACATTCTATCCCAGGCTGCAAAATGTATTCATGCAAAGTAGAACAACAGCAAATTCCTTTATCCTTCAGTCATGATACTGACAGAACTGTTACATGACTTGGGTGTCCCCCCAAAACTGTGGCTGTCATCTACTAACAAGCTCAACCATCAACCAGTATGCGCTATGATGCAGATCAAGATGCAAATTTTACTTTTTTTCTGTCACTAAAATAAAAAGTTTAGAGAATGGTGCAACCTTGGCTGAAATACTCCTGAGAGCTGGGTCTGTTTCTGGTGACGCTACAGGCATGAAAATATAAAAACAAAATAATACAGAAATACCAGGAAAACTGGGGAAGGCAGGCAGCACAGTGCTGAAAATAGTGTCCTTTTCTGATTCTTTGTGTGTGTTTTTAAGAAAAAAAAACCCCCACAAGAACTTGGCAGGCCATTTATTTAATTGGATTTCTGAAAGGACAAAGGAGATCAAAAACACCTGTTTATAAATCTGTCAAGTGAAATTAAAACAGTAATGGAAGCTTTACTCACACGTCAGTGTTCTGGTTCTGTCAAAATCTAATTTGAGTAAAAGACAGAAAAACACTAAAAGCCCATTATTAACTGGGATGCATTTTATTTGTCCATATGTCTTCAAACACATCATGTAACAGGCACTGCACACAGTAAAAAAGACATGTTTGAATAATAAAATCCACATAATGCAAAGGTTCTGCACAGTTCAACTATTTTGTGACATATTTTAAAATTCCTTCACCAAATCCAACCAATTACTCAATTCTAGATTGTATCTGTTGTCTCTGTGTTTTATTTTTCAAATATTTATTTGTGAATTTTATTTTCTGGATGGTGGCTGTTTACAACTGATTGTGACACTGAACGTGCAAGTCTAAGTGGGTTGGCTGTTGCAGCATGACTTGTGCAATCAAGCGGTGATTAAGTATTTTATTACCACAGAAAATATTAAATTTAGCTGCACACAGATAAATGCAACACTTCCTTCTTTTATGACCTGATTATAAGTCCTGTCTAAATTTTGTGTTATGAATATACATCAAATATGTATTCAGTTGTAAAATAGGCTGTCACTTGAATAGAGGGCAACAAAAAAAATAAATCAAAAATTAAGTGGAATTGAAGAGTTGATGTTTGCCTTCATTATAACCTAACATGATAGCAAACAGTCTCATATTTAAAGGTCTACTGGCATTGATTTTAACCTTCATCCTTAAAAAGTAGTTTTTTAACAAACTTTATTCCATAATTTTGATTTATTGTTTCTATTTTCTCCACGTGAAGCTCTTTTAAAAGCCTGCATTCAAAAGCATTCAAACTGTGAAGAGCCCAAAGTAAACGATAATTTGTTTCTTCGCTATATCTGGAAGTACATTTGCAACAAAAAGTGAAAAATCATCAAAGAAAACAAACAAGTTGTGGGAGAAAAACTTTTCATGTATTCCCGAGGTACGGTGCCCAGATAATTAATAGCATGATATTTTTGTAAACATGCTCAATAATACACAAGTACATGCTACTTACCAAGAGGACAGTGACAAATGTAGTCATTTATCAGATCCATACACGAGCCTCCATTTAGACAAGGCTGCGACCAACAGGACAGTGGTACCAGCAGCAACTGGCTCTGGCCCAGGAGGCAAGAGTGCGACTGCAAAGCGAAATGGTTAACATGCAG
>JAOXNZ010000105.1:21986341-21997213 GCA_028566095.1 Kryptolebias brasiliensis
CATACATACATACATACATACATACATACATACATACATATATACATACATACATACATACATACATACATACATACTGACATACATACATGCACATAAACACACATACGCATATGCTTACATTTAATTGGGATTAAAAGCCCACACAAAGAAATTGTTTTTAACAAAGACTTCAATTTTTCAAGGACCCCAGCACTTCGGACACGGATAGACTGAGCATCCCATAATTTAGGGGCAATCCCAAAAAAAACTATATAACCTCTTATTTTTAATTTGGAAGTCAAGACATTCAAAAGTTGTTGAGAAGCAAAAACTGTGGTGAAGGTGTTTTTTTGGACTTTAAAGCTAAGGGGGGTGAGGGGTGAGCATAATAAAAACAAGACAGAAGAGAAGTGGGGGCTGAAGGGTGATCAAGCACCTTCTCCTTTTGACCCAGTTATCAGTCAACTTGGCCTCCCTCCAACAGACTCATTACATCTGTGGTGCGATCCAAACAAAATTCCATGACTGTCCATTACCCCACAGGTGTCTTCAAGTCACTCTTGACTTTGCTCGGTCTCACTGTAATTCCCTTGATATATTATGGGATGGTAATTGGATGGGGAGTTGCCATGACTCAGGGAGGCCAGAACATGAATCAAGTTGGACAGAGCATATCTTTATGCTGAATGACACCTGAGAGGTCATAGCTCCTGGGAGTCCATAACCATGGTTTTCTTTTTGACAGGTAATGACAGTACTCTTTCTGTTTTTGGTATCGTTTAATACTTTTTACTAGTTTGTGTTGAGTCTTTATGCTTTAGCCTTTTGGGTAAAATGCATGAAAACAAACTGTATCCAACCTGAGATCAAACATTTATTATCAAAAACAAAATTTTTAAATAGATTTTTATTATTTAATTGTTAAAAATGTGTTTTGCTTAATTGTTGACTTCTTTTTATAGTTTCCTGGCTCTTTAGTTTGATAAATTCAATTTTTTTTTCGTATTAGGCTAACATTTAAGCAGCAAGAATTCACTAAGTAATTACTGGTGAATTTAAAAAAAATTGATACAAGCAAGATTCTCTCATTCATTTTTTGTAGTTTGCTGTAATAAACAAGGTTCTTTTTTATTATTTCAATAATAATTATTCTCTGAAAGGCATAAATTTGGTAAGACATGGATTTTTTTTATATTTATTGAGTCTGTGTATGTTCCTACACAGTACAAACTGCTGGGTTATTTTGATAACTCAGTTGCTGAGTTAAATATGTTGGGTCACAGTTTGGGTTAATTTGAGCTAATATTGGATAAAAAAAGTTTGACCCAGTGGTTGATGAGCCATGCCATTCTTCACAGTCCCCCATTTTAAACCAGAAGCTGGCCAAATCAGACCTGACTGGACCTTTGCTTTAAGATTTATTAAGTAAAAGAAAGAACAGTAAACAATTTATGAGAAAATGTTCAACCTTTGTTAATAACTTTAGCTTGCATTAGACATGAGGTTGGGTTCCTAAAATAGCATTAGTCGGTGCTAGCTAGCTGACGCTAATAACCAATAGTGCCAGTAGATTTTGAGTTGTTCTTTTTAACTCAACTTTAAGTAGCTCAATTTCAACAAATTAGTCATTAGTCACCCTGCTGAGTTAAAACTACCCATGGTTGGCTCGGTCCAAATTTGACCCAGCACTGGATTACAAATTGGGTTGTTTTTAACCCAGCAGTTTTTAGCGGTTGCAATAGTTTTAACAAGGTCAGATAAGATAAAAGAGTAAAGAAAAGCAATTGGCTATGTAGGACACCAAACAATGACGTACCAACAACGTCACCACACATTCCAAGATCCATATGTCAGCATTCATGGTTGAGGAATGAAATAGAATAAATATAGGTGTGTTAGCAATATTTGTGGTGAGGGATTCTGGTGACCATATTTCTGCACGGGCTTTGAATTTGAGGTGCACTGTGTTGTCCCATCCTGTTTTCAGTTACTTAACCAGGTGCTTGAAAAGTCCCAAAAGGCAGTGCTCCTCGGAGGCTTCCTTAGTCAGCAGGCTGGCTCTTCAGATGTAATATCCTCTTTCTTAACATGTGCAGCAGGTTATTTGTTATATTTCCCCTGGTGCTTTGTACAATATGGTCTTCAAGTGGAGTTGAGCTTGTGCATTAAATGTCTGTTTGCTTTATACTTTAAATTTACACCAGCAGAGCAAATGTTTATTAGATTTCAGGACTGCATTGATTTCACTATAAAGCATTGATATTTCTTAGAATTATCAGAATGAGGTTTTAGTTTTCTTCATTTTAGTTTTCTTCTTGAGTTTTCTCTCTCTCTCTCTCTCTCTCTCTGTCTTCTCTTGACCTTGAGAAGCATGGAGTTATTTGTTGCTCAACATTAGAGTGTTTGGCATATTTTCATTCTTCATTTCTCAAAGAACCAGCAAAAGTAAACATCAATTCATTATCATTTTACATGAGATACATTTTACAAATTTTGCTAAATTTTGAGCAACATAGAACAATTTCTTGAAGGCATGTTTCATCAAGTCAATTTCCCGCCTGAAATTATTTGCAGCATACCATTATTTCTGTGGCATCTGTGTGAAGCTATACCTACAGTGATGTGATCAGTATAAAGGTTTATTTTACATGTCTTTAGGAAAATTAGCAATTACTGTAAAAGTGGTGGGGATAAAAGAAAAACAATGAGTTGGTTAAGCTCCAAAATGGCATCATTTTGGCCCAATTGTTCCCAGACCGTTACATATTTACACAGACAGCAGCATTTTCTGCATCTGTGCTTGCAGGAAGAGATGTAAATGGCTCAATACATAGTCATTTCTTTCTCTTTTCTTGCTATACTTAGCAAGCAACCTGCCATGCCTCAAGGCCCACAGACACCTCCATCCTCATGTTTTGTTTTTCAAGGACTTTTTGCTTTGATGTACGAAGACCTGGCATTGTTAACGCTGGGAGAGTGCGCCTAGCATGCAAATACTCAAGATATTTATTATTTGTGAAGGAGTGTTTCAGGACCCTTTCTCCTTGCTGCTTGCACTGAAGGTTAGCTTCTGAATGTGGCTGTGTTATGGATGTGTCTATGCTTTCATTTTTCACAAAAAAACAGGAGACTGTGTGCACCATCCTAAACATTGTTTTACCCCAATATTTACTATATGTATTCTCTGTCTCAGTTTGTACCATGAGCCTGCTTTCTCCTGTGTGGGAAAATTTACAGGCTATTTCTTTAGCCTTCTCAATCAAAAAATATTTTATTTCATCTGATGCTAGCTTGGCATTTTTTTATTCTGGGCACAGGAGTTACAGCTAGTATCCAAAGCCATGGAGTATAAATATATGAGGCAGTGCAGTGAAGTAAAAAGTTGTATGTGAAACAGATTTTAATAGAAATTATGAATTAAATTTACATTGAATTTGAAACTGTTCAGTTTATAATAAACATAACAAAATGGTTAATAAAGTGAATTAGATTCAGACTTGTAAACCTGACTGAATTGCTGACATAAATCAAATGTTCTGTCACACCAACCATGTCAAAAACAATGATTGATAAAAAAGGAACAAGATGGTACATCATGTAGGCTCAAGCTATACTATTTATTGTAAGACACTTTTTAATTAAAATCAATCAAGAAGCAAAAAAAGAGAGAAAGAAATAGCATATCTCAGAGGATTCCATATACAAAGGTTTAAAAACAGATGTTGCACAATTAATTAGAGTACATGTTAGGAGTGATTGTCAGCTATTAACACACCTATACTAACAGAGAGACAAATGAACACACAAACACATGTAACCCCCCCCCCCCCACACACACACACACACAGACACTAGTGACACCCTTTAATGGCAGCAAGTGGAAGTTATAAATCAAAACAAATTATAAAAAGAAAAAGCATAGTGGATTCAGACCAATTCTTGGACAATTTGAACAACTAAGTCCAAAGTGATGATAGACATTGAACAAAGAAGCATCAAGCCTAACTTCTAACTTGATTTTAATTAATAAATATCCTTTTTTTAATGCTCTAAATTGAAAAATGCTCCTCAAATCAAGCCTTAATTGCTTTTGTTATTGTAGCAAATGGGCTTTAGATAAAATCCTTTTACAAGACAAAGGTTTTGTTAAAAGCCTGCAGATCAATTAACATTTGCTTTATATCACATATAAATGGAATGTGAGCTATTGATGTAAAATAGCATTCTGGCATTGCTCCAAGAGGGGACACTGAAGCAGATGGGAAGCTGGCGTTGCCAGGTATGCATACAGCATCAATGCCAACAATGTTACACGTGGTGTTACACAGATCAGACTACTCATTGTGATTTTCTATTTTACCTGGACAGAGAGAGGTGAAGCAAAAGGCTGGAATATGTCACATGAAAACTAACAACGTATTTATGTAAGTATTTATGTAGAGTGAACATCAAACATAAAAAGCAAATAATGTGGCAATAAGCAAAACACCACAGAGGTATTTCTGCTGTAAGAGGACTGACTATAGACTTTTACTTCTGGGTAGGTAAATTTATGTTTTTCATATTTAAAAATTTAACAGCGAGCATGCAATAAATTTTAATATCATCCACTGCCGAAGGTAAAAGGCAATAATGTTTTTGCCCCTTTTTTGTGTGTGTATTTGGACAGATTTTAATGAAACTCTTAAAAAGTAATTATTGCATAGACTTCTACAAATAATTAACTTGGAGTCAACCCCATTCAAGATGGCCTCCATAGCTAAGCAACCTTTGCAAACCTCAAAATGTCTATAACTCAGCCAGTTTAACAAATATTGAGCTCAGATATGATGTCTTAGTAGCTGAGTCTGATCCCGAAAACATACTCCAACCGCTAATTGATTGCACAAGATCTGTTATTAAAAACCTTTATATAAGGAACTGGAGTCAACTGTGTTTGTGTTTGTTGGCAAAATATCTTGTGAACCACTGGAAGAATTTTATTGACACTCTCAGAAAATAATCAATGGGTGTACATCTACAACTAAAGCGCTTTCAAAGTCAACCCAATTGAAGATGACTGACACAACTTTAACGAAAACAAAAATGGCTATAACTCAGGGACATGTAACAAGATGGCGCTATAAATGAATGCTATAAAAAAGCTCTCTCAGCTAACAGAATACTGGATGTGACTGTTAAAGACTGGGTTACATGTAATCTTTCAAACCTATTACTCAGCCTCTTCATTTAATACAATTCCTGCCGTGTTTAGGCTTATAAAGGTCAGGCACAGAAAGGTGGCCAGTGGCAACATTAAAATAGATATGATTGATTATGGTGAAAATGTAATTGGCGTTACCTTTACTAATGCCACTTATTTAGCTAAATGCAGTATGTCGGACCTTTTTACTTATAAGTAGGAAAAGTGCCTCCACTTTTATTGGGCCCAGTTCTAATGGCTGCTTCACTCTTCTCAATTCACAGTGATTCACCCACATGAGTTTATGTTGAAAGGTTTTTAACCCTCTCATGATAGAATGAGCTCTCAGACAATGCCAGCTTCTTGTGAAATACAGAGACAACCTACTCCCACTCACTCTGCTCCCTGAGACTGTGCTCTGCAGAAAATATCTTCAGACTCAGTAGGTTTCTGTCTTGGGAATGCTGGGTGGACATCAGATACACATCAACTCTCTTTTCTGCCACAGGCCATCCAGATACAGGGCTAAAAAAGACAACAATAACTTATGCATCTGATGTAGAAGCAACTTTTCCTGCCCAGAAGACCTAGCTGAAAAATGTTTTTACTCATTAGGCTCATGTTTTTTTTTTTTTGTTTTTTTTTTTGTTCTTTTATTGTAAGAAGTGCTCTGTTGAAAATTAACTTAAAAATGAGACAACCAATGAAGGCAGTATTACCACACATAATGGACTTGGATGGAATGATTGAAATAAACTGTTTGACTTTACTGAAGCAACTTTGTCTTACAACTGGACAATATGCAGACATAATAAAGGAAATGTCAAAAAAAAAAAAATGCAGGATTTTGACCCTATGTGCTGATGGCTCAAAACACTCTGTTTCAGGTACCATGATTATTTCTGAAAAACAAAACAAAATAAATCCTTGCAAAACAGAAGTTTTGGACTGTTTGGTGGTCAGCTGCCTTGATTTATTCTGTAGGGTAAGAGCTGCCTTGCACAAACTTCTCTTTTAGAGTCTGGCTGTCTGAGAGCTATTGCAAAATCCTCAAGTTGTGTGCTTGAAGTTGTCTGTGTTTTGATTTGAGGAATATTGTTATGACTGGTCCATGAAGATTGTATTTGTGATGTTGCACAGAGGAACAGACCTTCAGTTGATCTTTCTCAAGAATTGATGTGGAAAAGCCACTGCAATAAAAAGCAGCTTTGCAACATGACAGTCAAACCACTGGACAAACATTTGCGTGTCACTTTTTTTCCAATATTCTTTGTGAAATTAGACATGAAGAAAAAGAAAAACACATACACATTTGCTGTTGTAAGTTAAAACGAGTTTTTAGACTTGCTTCCAATGAGTCATCCATCTTCACATTTAAAGGCATTATATAAATCCTTAGTAAAGTATAGTGAAGTATAACATAAGATTAGGACAATGTTAATCTAGGATTAGACCTAGAATTCCTTGAAGGATTGCATATCACCTGCCGCTTTGCATTCCAGAGTTTTAAACTAAGATTATATTAGTTTGAGAAATAATGGGAGTTATGACCATTTTAGTTAAATTTTGTAAAAAGCGTTATGCACAATCTCATGCAATATAGCAATAGTTTGGCAAATAATCTGTTGGACTTTGGAGTATGTTTTGTTAATGACTCTCAGCAACTATTACACCAAATGGTAGCCCAATATCTGTGAAATTCACTGACATATAGCCATTTTTGTGTGGTGTAAGGTTGATTAGTTATGGCAGCCATCTTGAACTGGGTTGACCCCAAATGTTAATCAGTTGTAGTATTACTTTCTGAGAGTTTCATTAAAATCCATCCAGTGGTTATATAAGATATTTTACTGACAGATAGACAGAGTTGACACCAACAGTTAATGCCAATATTTATGCAAAAATGTTGCACAATGTGTAGCTCCCTTATTGTGTGTTGTGGATTATGCTCAGCTACTACCACACTAAATTTTAGTTTAATATCTGTAAAATAGGCTGAGTTACAACCATTTCTGTTTTTCTTAAGGTTAGTTGGTTGTGGTGACCATCTTCAATTTGGATGACTTTAAAAGTTAATCAGTTATAGATATACACCCTTTGCCTTTTTTCTGAGAGTAACATTAAAATTTGTCCAGTGGTTCATGAGATATTTTACCCACATACAAAAACATGAGCAAAAACAATATGACCTCTACTCCCGTGGGGACAGGAAAAACTGAACTCAGCTTGGGCTGGGAGTGACACTTTACATGGTGCCCTTTAATCAGATGTTAGAAGCTACAGTCTTATGAAAACGAGAACATTGTGGACTCTGGTCTTATCTTGCCCTTATCGGAAATTTTTTAGAAAAAAAAAAAGTTTTGGTCAAAACATGAAAAGTTCCCCATTTTGAGCTGCATAGTAGAAAACCACATATCCTAACATACGTGAGTGACCTGACTGGCTGCCACAAAACACAACACCAGGAAACTCAATTACAGGAGAGTAACTGCACTCTGGTAAGAACACAATTACACATGCTTATTTATAAAGTAAAGAGTTGTTTGCAGCTGTGGTTATGTTCAAAATATTCCTGTTTAACCTTTAAAAATGGCAGAACACTTTAGTATGCCATTGTGGATACATACAATATATTTAGCCATGCTTGCTGCAGGCCTGCACTAAGCAAATATTTGCTTAACATCAAGTTTTATTATCAACTTCACTTGGCTTTCCATTTATCTGACAACCCATTCTCCCCACAGTAAAAGGTAAAATTAAGGCTGACGAGTGAAAATCGCAGTTCTGCATAATGAACCCAGAACAATGGTGCATTTAAACCCTGTTGGCCTAAATGTTTTCAGAAGGGACACAAAATAATCTTGTGTCCAAACATTAAAGCAAACTGCCTGGTTTGCACAAACACATAATGATCTGAATATTTTTTTTCCAAGGATCAGGGACAACATGGCCATGCAGTTGACAAAACAGAAGGACATTTTATAAGTGTAAGCCTTTATTATTTATAAGTTATGAGTAATAAAGGCTGTGCACCACCCAATAATAATATACAGTCATTACATTAGGTTTTACACTGCCCCTGAGGGTAAATTACTCTCCCTATCAGCTGGTTTAAGTAAATTTGAACATGTAAGCTGTTTTTTCCATAAATAAAGCATATTTAGGTCATAGAGTAAATTGGATTAACAGTCAATAGTCCTTATACCAACTGACTTAAGTATACAATGATTTGTCTTTATTTAAATGTTTTTCTGTTATGTGAATGTACAAAATTGTTGGCACATTTATTATTAATAGTTATATTTTTTCCAACATATGGTAGAACCTCATCACCGGACTAATTTTGATGAGAACTATAAATGTGGCTAGCTGATAAATATGTGCAAGAATTAGAACAATGTGACCTTTTGCAAATATAAATGTCTATCACAAGACAGCATAATTGGTTGCACTGAATACCACAGGGAGGACAATTTAACAGTAATAAGCAAGTAGCTGTCCCTAAACAGTTATTTGACATAGATAAAATATGATTCACAGCTGTGTCTTCAGGACTTTGCTATGCATTTGTATGATGTGCATTAGACCATTTTTACTCAGCTTATGTAAAGTAAAAGCAGAAGATTTTCATACAAACTGATCAATCTGATATTTGCATTTTAGATAGTGTATTAAACTAAATACAGACATGAATAAATTTGTTTTTACCCTTTTGTTAAAGAAAGAAAAAAAACATAGTTTGAAATAACTTGAAAGTGACAAAAGTAATAGCAAGAAAGAAAATTATTTAAAGAGGAAAGCCAAAGTGGCACAAACAAAGGTGAGAATGACACCAAATCATAAAAAAGCAAATCTAGAATTTGCCAAAATGTATAAGGACAAGCCACAAAGATACTGGGAGACTGTCCTTTGGACAGATGAAACAAAACTGGAGCTTTTTGGCAAGAAGTCCCATCAGCTTTATGTTAACAGATCCAAAAATGAAACACAAAGAAAAGAAGACTGTACCTACAATGAAACATAGAGGAGGCTTGGTTACGTTCTGGGACTGTTTGCGACATCTGGCACAGGGTGTTCTAAGTTTGTGCAAGATACAATGAAATCTCAACACTATCAAAGCATTCTGGAGTGAAATGTGCTGCCCTGTGACAAAAAGTTTGGGCTCAGTTGCAGGTCATGGATTCTCTAACTGGATAATGCCTTATCTTTTCAGTCAAGGCTAGTTTCATTGGTTTCTTTTTAAAATAATTATGTTAAACCACATTTCAAGAGGGATGTCTGACTTTTGTTAGTGGATCCCCCCCCCCATTATTACTTTCAGTTTCAAGTTATTTCAGTGACCATTTTTGAGTGTGACCATTGTGACCATTGTGTTTATCCTTTCATTGAGGAAAAGTTTAAACTCTACATTCAGAGTTTTGCATGTGTGTGTTTGTCTGCCTTTAAAAATATTGATAGTATTGTAAAAGTATACTACAATCTGTCTACCCTATGTTTCATCAAAGGAGTTTTTGAGTCACTGCTGCAGCACAGCCATCACTGAAGTCTTTCTGTTGTCAGCAGGATTTATTCTCTCTCCTACATAATTCATACAGTAACTGTCCTTCACTTTCATATAGGTCTACCTGAATTCAAGTCAACCCCATCCACAAACACACAAAAATTAATTTTAGTTCTCAGCACCCTTCTGCCACAATAACCGTTCTTCCCCCAACCTACATGGACTAGAAAAATAAAATTAGATTGGAAAGAGGAAAATCTTTATCTTTTGCAAAGTGAGTTCAGTTTATAGTCCAATGCATACAAATGGGGCAGTTATTATTATTATTATTGTTTTTTTGGTTGGCAATTTAAACATTCTTCAGCCTTTTAAAGGTTCTTTTGGGAAGTGAAATGCTTTGTAAGGATCTATAGCCCTTTCCAGACACATAATTCCTACCATTTATGGCTTCATTAATCTTTTAAAGTGGCAGAATTCAGTCATTAGGACAATGGTCACATTTACATTAATGTTCCTCATGGCTTCATTCAGACATACCTGTGGCAGTGATGGAGAGAATTGTGGTGGATGTATCATATTTGTCATTTCTTTGAAAAAAAAAAATTACACCAAAGTTCTTCTTTCTACAGCCAAATGTCTTGTTGCTGTAGGAAATCTGATTATTTTAAAAAGGGCTGTGGATGTGTTGAATATTTTGAGAGGATGTAACATTTAAAACAATTGATTTTCTTTTTTACAGGTTTCAGTCTAAAAACTTTGACAGATTTATATCTTATAAGGCTTTATTACATTGATGAGCGCAGGTAATATTAGCTCTATAATGAAGTACTTCAGTTCGGAACATTGTCTTTATCTTTATAGTTGTCTGAATTTTATTTGATGTGTGTGTGAGGGAGAAAGAAATAATTAAAATGCTTTAGCAGTTTTTTTCCCCCCTTAATTCAGTCGCCAAATACACTGTCAAACATTCCTGGGTAACGTCTGTGTTATTTGCAGAGAAATGGTACTTAAATATTACAGGGTCCTGATTAATTTGACTGTAGATGCAAGTTAAAAAAAAAACCTGGCCGGAATAGTGTACAGGAACATCTGTACCAAGTATGGACTGGAAGTCCCACAGTCAAAGTGGGAGGTGGTAGAGAATGGCAGGGCTAAGATACTGTGGGACTTCCAGATCCAACTGACAAACAGATGACAGCTAACCAAC
>JAOXNZ010000105.1:22100768-22119079 GCA_028566095.1 Kryptolebias brasiliensis
TTATAATATTTAGCTCAACATTACAGATATTGAGCTACATTTTGGTGTGGTAGTAGCTGAGAGTCATCCTCAACACAAATTATTGTAACCAATGCAATACTGCACTCTTATTTAAAGAAAGTCTTTTAATTTAAAAATATGCATTAGAAGTCAGGGTCTAAATTAAATCACCCTTGCCGCATGGACATCATAAACATTTATTGCATTTTCAGTGGCAGCTACTTCAAATAACACTAGAACTAAGAGACATTTTGTGAAGCTAACAGTTTAATGGGTTAATAAAACATCAAATTAACCACAATATTTTTATTAAATTCAAATCTTTTTCTTTATGATCTTGTGCTGGTCCGAAAATATCTCGTCTTGTAGCACATCATGGGTGCTCATGGCTCATGATCATGGCTGTAGTTCAGAGAAGAAAAACACAAAGAAGCTCAATCCTATTTCATCAGCTAGCTGTGGTGACTGCCTGCTTTGAACCCTAAATTTTCAAAGTAAATGCTTCAGCCACCAGGGGACACTTAGCTAAGAGCATCAAAGCAGCACCTAAAGGCAGAGGTTGGGACCGACGGTAGCTTGCCTCATGGCCAACTACATACCTGATCCCAAGATCCAATAAGATTCAAATGTTGTGCTTCATGACCTCAAAGCCTCTGCACAAGCTGTGGAAAATGACCCTTTGAAGGAAGAATCATCAGCTCCCTGTGGACAAAGCTGTCAGATTTCTTAGTTCTTAAGCTCTATTTGCAGTTAAAAGATGATAAAAGGCCAATGGATATGTTGAGTCTACCTCAAACTTTCATCAAGTTTACCCTTTTTTTCCTCAGTGTTGAAACACTTGAAAATGCGTATGCACAGCTGCATCAACATCTTCCTGTCAATCCTGTTGCAGTGTTCTGTGAGCCAGCATAGCTCATTAGCAAAAAAGATGGGCAGATTTAGAGTATTATGTGAATGCCATATATCTGCAGAAGATGAAAACTAATGTGACTAACCCAACAGTGCCTTAAAATACATTCTTACAGTCTTAATTTATCAGTGAATACACTTTAGTGACTTGATTAAGAAGTCAACTGTAGCATCATATAATTAATCAGAGGTTAATCTTTTACACCTTGAAAAATGTGGGTTGCATTATTGCAAGTGCCAGGCAAAACAGGAGGTGTTTCACTTCTGCCTGCCTCTCAGATTTCCATATTTTCCTTTCCAAAGTAGAACTTTGAGCCAAATGCAAATATTCTCTGCAGTTTTGTGAAAATCCACCATCTGTCAGCCTAAACACAGTTGTGCTTACACACCAACCAAGAGGCAACAAGAATGTTGTCCTTCAGTGGCTTTTGTTCACATGTTGTTTCTAAGTTATACAATAAAAAAAAAAAGTGTTTTTTTAAAATGCAGTCAGGGGTAGAAGGTGCCTTTTTTTTTTTTTTTTTTAAAAAAATGTAAAATGCGGACTGCTATTCAAAGGTCTGGAAACAAGTTAGGAGTTGTGACTCATGCTTATTCTGTGATTTCTGTATGGACAGATTCCTAGAACCGGTGTCAGGTCACATTTGTCTGACAGTCCACTCCTATTAGACACCCATCCAACCAGGAAGACTCAACCTGAAAGTAACAACCTGTTACATTGTGTAGAAACATTCATGCAAGACTGTTATTTATTTATTTCATTCTTTATCTTCACTGTTGAACGGTGCATTGGTTGTGGAGTATTTCTGGTAATTGTGCATGTGATAAATACTTAGAGGAGACTGGTACCAGTGGCTGAGACTTAGCGTCGCCTCGCATTGTCTATGTGTTCAGTATTTCACTAACATGTTTCAAAATATTGTGATTGATTTGATTTCGTTTCTGGCTCAGTGCTGTTTGTGAGTGCTTTCTTTATGCTGTAAAAGAGCCTAAGACATTGATTAGGCCTGACGCCTTTTCTGTGCCCGCAGTACACGGTGTATGGGAGGAGTGGTCACCGTGGAGCCTGTGCTCATTCACGTGTGGCCGGGGTCACCGCACTAGGACTAGGATGTGTGCTCCTCCCCAACATGGAGGCAGGGCCTGTGAAGGACCTGAGACCCAGTCTAAGCTTTGCAACATAGCCCTATGCCCAGGTATCATGCACCTGCTCTATAGATTTATTTAAGAACAATTAGCTCTAAAGCCATGACAAGAAAACTGTGCCAAGAAAACTGTGAACCCTAAATCCTTAAAAATGAACTAATTTTAAAGAATTTCTTACTCCTAATGGTTGCTATTTAGCATTTATAGAAACCACTATTCAATGCAATATTACAAGGTAAGTAAAATAAAATGAATTTATGCAGGATTTCCCCTGCATTTAACTGTGCTTACACATTAATATGGTTTAAGAAGCCCTGTTGAGAGTGAATACAGTAATACTGACATCAAAATCACTTACATGCAATTGCTTATGAATGGTAAGCAGATTAGAGATGATGAGGTTTTGCACACAGTGAGCGTTAGCTGTGCTCTGGAAGCAGACTCAATGGAAACCCCTCAGTTCATGATACTCACTCCCTGGTCAGTCAGGGAGGCAGCTAACAAACAGTTTCTGTTGTTAATAAAATTCCATTACATCTTTATAGGTAAATTTTTAATCTGAAGACACTGCTACTTTTTCTTACCCTTTATTTGCCGTTGGCTAATTCTAAAAAATTCAAGCTTGTAAGATAAGAACTAAGTGGAAACATAACCACAGTACAATTCCCTAAAACAGACAAGTATTCATGTGATATTTTGCTCTCCAGTTAATATCTATGTTATTGGCTTTTAGTCTGAGAGAGAATAGAAATCTGAATATCTCCTCCTGTTTGTGTCTGCCCTCTTTTACCCTTCACTTGGGACGTGCTTGTTGGGTTGTGGTTGGTGCCTCAGTGGACGGACAGTGGCAGGAGTGGAGCTCTTGGAGCGATTGCTCGGTGACCTGTGCCAATGGCACTCAGCAGAGGACCAGGCAGTGCTCAGCAGCCGCCCATGGGGGATCTGAGTGTCGCGGTCACTGGGCAGAAAGCAGAGAGTGCCATAATCCTGACTGTACAGGTAAAAATCCTGAGCCTCTTGATTCATTTTCTGCATCCACGCCCAGGTGGAAACTAGAAGAGACGAGACAAACTCATCCCATATTCTCATTTTTAATTATTTCATCATTTCTACAATCATTATTAGACAATAGTTATAACAAGTTGAGGCTGAACATTTAGCATTATTTTAGCAAGAATGCACATGCTTATTTTGTTCAGTTAAAATCCATGGTAGCACCATTCAAAGCTCCATCATAAGAATCAAGAATCATGTTTAAGACGATTGCCTATCAACTGGATTTGAAATATCCACTTAGATATAGTGTGTGCCTTTCACATAAGTCAGTATCAGCTGCCCAAACTGTCTGCCGACATCATAGTTGCATTAGATGCTCAAAGACATCAGCTTAATGGTCTCGATCAGGCTTTGAATTGTCTGATCATGTGAAGGGTCTGAGCTCTCTCATAATCTCCTGATGCAATTTTTAGTGAAGCAGCGTAAAACAGCAAGATTGCCATGCTGCATTTGATTCCTGTTTGTGTGGATGTGTGTGAGTGTGTGTAGCATGTTCTATGCATGATTGAGTCTAAAATGGGATTTCAGTCAACCAATCTTGTTCTCTTTTTGACCCATGAGACAGCAATAACTGCTCACAGATTCATAAGTTCAATTTGTGCCAATCATGATGATGAAGAAGCTGTTGCCTGCCTCAGAGTGAGACACTACATTGTACAATTTATTCATTTAATGAGGCCTGCCTCTTTAGCAATTCTTATGTGTTCCCAAAGTCAGGAGATCAAACATTATGTAGTCAAAAGAGTCTAAGACATTATTAACAAGTCAGTATAATGGCCATGATTGCCGGAAGGATTGTTTTGACAAAGAGTTCAAGGCCAACAGAATGCATGCTTTTCAGAACCAGACCAATAGCTTTTTGAATAATTTAGTGCACTAAAATGGCAATAGCCATTTTTTGTGGACAAAAGTAACAGAATAGATTAAACTCAAATAACTGCAAAATACATACAATAAAGGCCTGTGCAGGATTTCAATTCAGTGTTATGTGTTTTGAAATTGAAAGAATTTATCTTGGAGCGCTGGCACAATGAGCTCTTTGAAGCACATGAGCATGCATCTGTTTGAGGAATCAGCTGCTCTGCTGTGGGCTGAGGCATCACTGTGTACTGGGGTTTGATCTGTGTCTCGTGGATAGTTTTAGGCAACAGGTCACAATAGTTTCTGTTTTCCTCTCTTCTGGAAGCAATCTTGACAGAGGTTAGTTGTAGGACATGAAATGTGGCCATATTTGTGAAGAAAGGGATAAGTGGAGGTTGTGTTTCCTCTTCATAAGGTGTTTTTTGTTCAGACAAGGGCATGTGATTTACTATATTGCTGAAGGGGATTTTTTTCTGTTCTTTTTGCTCTAACTGTGTTCATTACAAGGGCATAAAATGTGCTGCTGGTTTTGAGAACCTCAGCATAAATGTCTTTTAATATTGGCAAAGTGATGTGACTAATAGAGCAGCTTCTTTAACCATGAAATACAAAAACTACTTATCATTCAATGTAATCTTCATTTTTGGGATATTGCCAACAAGCTGCATCTAAAAAACCACACTTAAAGGAGGAATAAATCAAAACTATATTTTAGAAATGACACACAAATTAAAGCCCTAATGGCATAAAATAAAATCTTGTGATCAATGGTTTTAGTCGATATTCAGTTTTTTCTCTCTTTCTCTCCCTATCTCGTTTTTCTGAGAGTATCTGTTTTTTTACTGTTATTGATTCTTGTTTTAGCTAATGGCCAGTGGAACCCTTGGGGTCCGTGGAGTGGCTGCTCGAAGTCCTGCGATGGCGGATGGCAGAGACGAGCCCGAGTGTGTCAGGGGGCAGCGGTGACTGGACAACAGTGTGACGGATCTGCGGAAGAAGTACGAAAGTGCAGTGACCAACGCTGCCCAGGTGAGTCAGAGGAAATAACAGGGCGTAAGACAGAACAGCTATGAAGTAGCAGAGTGAATATGGGTAGATAATTATCTTTGTGGAGTGGCTGACGTGGCTTGTTATACAAGATAAGATAATGCAGAATCTGGAGAGGAGATGTAGATAAGATGGGGTGGATGACAGAGCATGAATATGTTGTAATGCATTAAGGACATAATGAGAAATAGAAAAATCATTGCAAAACATTTCTTTTTGAAGTGCAGTCCCTTATTACTTCTATTCTAGCAAGTAAAATAAAAATCCACAAAAATAACATCAAAACCGTTTTTAACGATGTGGCACCTACACTCACAAAAGCTGTAATTTAAGAAGGGCTTACATGTTATCATAATCCTTAAATTACATGCTTGTATTCACTGACACTGTACAGCTTTGATCTCCTATATTTCCATACCTCCTCGTATGAAGTATGAAGAAATTATTGCATCATGTTGGAAATACTGAAAAGCTTTTTGCATTGCTTTAGCATCACTTGTATCGTTTTGCTCTCCAGCACCGTATGAGATTTGTCCAGAGGACTATGCAATGTCAATGGTTTGGAGACGGACCCCTTCGGGGGAACTTGCCTTTAACAGATGCCCACCCAATGCCACAGGTAAGAACAAGAACAACTGTATACTGTTGTTTTTTGTTTGTTTGTTTGTTAGTTTCATTCTTTTTCTCAGGAGCATAATCAGTCATTATGCTCCTAAAAAATATTCTGTTGTCTGTTTTTTTATTTTCTGTTTTTTAAATTACAATTTTTGCTGCATTCCTATCAGCCTAGGAAGTTGGAATTTGGCTCTTGGAATGAATCAATGTAATCAGTTTTGGCTGCAATTTGGAAAACCAGTAGGATTTGCTAATTGCTGTGCTTAGTGACCAGGCTAACTACCATTAGGAAGTCAGTTCATTAACAATGTATTTTTCTGTATTCAAGCATTCAAACACCGTAGTAACATGCTCACTAATAGAGGTTGTATATTGTGTATATATTATATATATTTTATATTTGTGTAACTGATTTATTGATAAACAAATTAAAAAAGTAAATGTATTGTTAATTACTGCAGCTCTCATCAAATTGTATGCACGAGGTAGCCATGTTGAATTTTGAGGCCTGAACTGGTGAGAAATCCCCAAGTAGGAATGTTTTCTATTTATTCATTTATTTGTTTATTTGGGGGGTTCCAGTTCATTTCCCTGACTTGGAACTTGAAATTTTTGACCTCCAAGTATTAAAGGAACTCACCTTTAGTAGAAAAGAAAATAAAAAAACACATTGTTTGCATTGGCTATGAGAAGGACAAAACATTTCCCAATACAATAATGTAATAAAATCACCTAAATTTAGCTTATTTTCAGGAACTAGTTACTGGAGTTACTTTGATTTTTGCAATGGTTTCTATTGCAACTAAACAGTAAAAGATTACTGCAATTTTTCTTTATTATTTTAAAGGGGACCTATTAAGCAAAACTAACTTTTTACATGTTTTTTGTACTTCCGTTTGGGTATCTACTGCTTCTAGAAACAGTCCAAGCTAAAAAAACATCCAGCCGTTTTTTGGCAATAAGTAAATGTTTTCTGGTGTCTGCAAAACGACCTGTTTTAAAAACCTCGGGATTATTGCGTCACAATCCCGTTACTTAGCAACCCCAAACCGAGCCCAGCCCCTCACCTAGCAATCCAAGTGGAGCGCCACCCACTTCATTACAAGAAGACCATAACGTTTGTTCTGCTGGCTTTACCGCTGCACAGTGTCTGCTGGAAAAAGAAAATTCTTTGTTGTCGGCTGCAATATAGAACATGTGTCCATGCATGTTCTCCCAGTCACTGACAACAGGGCTGCGTGGCTTCATTTTAGTTTTGATGGCAATGTCCCTGTGATACTGCCAAAGAAAGTTGTAGTTTGCGCAAATTATTTCAGCTGTGTCTCACGTTACATCACCCACAATATCTGCGCATTCACTGTCGGAATTGTAGTAAACTGAAATTGATAGTCTACATCAGCTACAGTGTGAGGAAAAAGGTTGCATTTACGGAAAAAAAACAGTCTGTGTGCTGAATTATTGTGCTGATGTCAGCTGCTCGACTTCACATCATGGCGGACTGCGCCACACTCAAGCTGAGCAGATTGTGGCGCAGAGGTGGAAGCAAAGCAGAATCTTCAGAATTTGAATTATTAACAATATAAATGTGCGTCAGATCCACAGCGTTTAATCCTTCAGTGAGTTTTAATGTATGCGTGGCCAACAGCAGCTTATTTGCATAATAGTGACGTAGCCTTAAAACCGCTCATTCTGAAATTAGCTCAGAACAGGCTGAACTGATCAGGTGAATCTTAATATCTGAGAGTGATTTTGTGTATTAAATGTAATGAACATGTTTTGTATAGCCCACAGACCTATCCTAACTTGTTCAAGGAAGAATAATAGGTCCCCTTTAATGTTTTTCTTGTTTTACCACATATGAACATTTAAATACTGGATGAAAATTAAGGTTAGCTCAAGAAGCAAAGGGTTAAGTTGAAAGGTCACTGGTTTAAATCCCAACTCCCCCAGTCTCCATGTCAGCCCACCATACACTGCCCTACCTCGTTTCCAGGTGTTTTTCATTCTAAAGTCCCTTTAGATTTAAAACTGCTATTTTTATATATATTTTTGTAACATCACTATAGTTATATACCAGCATATTGTGTTTCTCCATCTAAAAAGAGAGCATACATCCTTTCTATATTCCGGGATGTTATTTCAGGCTGCACCTGTCAGCCCACAGCCTGTACAGTGGATGAAAAAAGTGGTTAATTGCAATACCAAAGGCATTGTTAAAGGTTAAAGAAAGCCATACTCGTATCTGTTATCAAAACATGGAGCAGAGGCAGTAATAGGTGGACTGAGAGGAGCGCATTAGAACAGAGGAAGTGTGCTCTGTGACAGAGGAGACTAAAGCTCTTTAAAGGAGAGGAAGGAGGGAGAAAGCAGGGAGATGATAAAAAGGCACACAACCTCTGATAAATCTGCTGTGATACAGGTTACTTTTGTTCTTGCTGAAGGTCAGTCTGGCAACAAACATGCAACAGGAAAAACAGGGGCTGTTGAATGCTGAGGTTGTACACTGACATTTCTTCCACAAGCATAAAATAGTGCACTGGTAAACTTGTAGCAAAACCTGCTGTTATTCACAGATGGCTCACCTGCGGCAAAGTTAAGCAGAGGAAGATTTACTACAATGACATTAACTTTTTGGCTTGGCATTAGTTTTATAGCTAATAACGGTGTGACACTGTGGTGCTATTTTCAGCTTGCAGTGTGGAAGAGAATTTACTTATTTGTGTGATGTTGCTACAAAACATAAGGCTTTTACATAATAATTACATACATAATATGTAAATATAAATATATTATAAGGCAAGGCCAGAGAGAGAATAACACTTCAACCCTTAGCAGGATTTAATTATTTTGCCTTAATTTCTTTACAAAATTAAAGGCCCAGCATTCCTTGAAGGAATCCACTGTCACCTTTCATACCAGTTTTAGACTAAAATCACCTTATGATGCAAAGGAGGGGAGTTGTAGCCATTTTGGTTTAAACATAAAATAACTTTATGTGCAATTTTATGTGATATTATAAGTTGTCATGCTAATGATTACCTTCTACAAGTTTCATTAAAATTTGTCCAGTAGTTCAAGAAATATTTTGATAACAGACATGCACAGACACAGGCAAAAACATTATCTTCCACCTTTGTCTTTTGGTGGCGAGCAATGAAAATACAATTTATAAAACATTAGCACTCTGTTCTTTGTGATAAGAAAAGTTGAACTGTCCACAAAGAACAGTCTGCATCAAATAAGAATATCAGGGTTTCACTGTGCTAGAGAGCCACACTATTCCTTACTGGTATTGTGATGAAGTGTAAAATAAGAGCAAGAAGACATATTTCATGTTTAAGCACAGCGCCTCTGCTTGTCAAAGCAAGTGCAGAGCACAAGAAAAAGATCATGACAGACAATAGGTAAGGTCAGGTCAAGTTTATTTGTAAAGCTGTTTATCACACTTCTGGTGCCGGCAGGTTTCTCAGGGCCCACATTATGAAACCATAAATGAAAACAGCACAACCTTTGATCTGCAATAAGATCAAACTCAAATCCTCAGTGAGAAAACTGTGAAAGTGCAGATAGTTTGTCTTCCAGGTCAGTCTGGTAGCAAAGATGAAATATCAGCAAAAGAAAATGTGTAACATGAATGTTGTACGGACAAAGCATCCAAATGTGCCAGGGCGCTTCAGCACCTACTCAGCCGTTGTCACTGTCATCATGAAGGTCATCACAGGAAGAGTGCAGGGCCATCAGCACCGCCTTGGTGATCATGGACGACAACTGCCATCTGAGGCAGGAGGGAAGGAGAAGATTGGAAGGCAAACACAGGCAGCAGAAGAATTTGTTCATATTGTATTAGTCAAAGAAAGATTTATGAATTGCGCATCGTGTGTTGTGCATGTATAACCTGGATTACCCTGTGTGAAGTAAAACAAAGCACAATAAGAATTTAAAAAAACAAATAGATTTAAGTATGCATAAAAATATTTGCATCATTCATTGCATATGCTATAGTAACTGTATATTATAATTATCATGTAATAATTATTGCAATTAATTATAATTAACTGCTTTAATTGTAAGTATATAATAATAAAAGTTCGATTCAGTTCTACAACAGCTCATTTCAGAGCATTTCTACGTGTCCCGTATCTCCAACTTCTCAGCTGACAAGTTCTGATTTACCCTTTTGTTTTGAAGAGGACAAAAATTCTTCTTTAATGGGCCCCATGTTCAGGATGCTGTAAAAGCAGACGGTGACAGGTCAACGCCTCAGTGAAAAGCAGCCTTGGACTTGATCAAGCACATTTTCACTGACCTATATTTCATCCTCAGCCTACTGTACACACTTCACCGATGATGCAAGGACAGAAGACTTATTAGTGAGGAATCACAGTCAAGGTCTTGAGTTTCCACCACTGACCTCCTGTGATCCCATAATCAACTTGTAGCAAAGCAACAAGAGATCCATTTTTAAAATAAAGGCTTAGCATTCCTTGAAGGAATGCATATCACCCTCTTCCATGACAGAGTTTTAGACTAAGATCATCTTATGTTCAGAAATGACAGAATTACTGTGTTGCTGTTTTGGTGAAACTTTGAAAATGTGCAAATGTGTGCAAATTCATGCAGTATTGCCAGATGTCATGTTCAAAGAATGTGTTGTGAATGACTCTCAGGTAATACCACACTAAATTTTAGCTCAAGATAAGTGAAATTGCCTGTGTTATAGCAATTTCTCAGTCAGCTCTGACAGCCATCTGAAATTGGATTAACTCCAAAAGTTAATGAGTTGTAGATGTACATCAAATACATACTTTCTGACAGTTTCATTAAAATATGTTTAGTAGTTCAGGAGATTTTTTGCTAACAGACAAACAGGGTTGACTCCAACAGTTAATGCTAAAGTTTTAAGCCAAAATCGTCGTGCACAATAAATAGTACTTGGAGTATATGTTGTGAATGTCTCTCAGCTGCTATCACACCAAATTTAAGCGCAGTGTCTGTGAAATTGACTGTGTTACAACCATTTTGCATTTTTTGAATGCCACTTGTCTGTGGCAGCCATTTTGAATTGGGTTACAATCAAAGATTAAGCAGTTGTATGTATACTATACATCCAATGATTACTTTCTGCAAGTTTCATTAAAGTGTAGCTTTTCTGTCATTTATGGCATTCACCTTTTGACAGAGATAATGGTTGTTAGAGAGATGTGCTATAAGAAGACATGATGTGAAGTAAGAGGTTTCATTATGTACAATGCAAAATCAATTTTTTTTAGTTCTGATTGTGACATAGAATAACTTTAACCTTGTGTAATTTGTTGCCTTTTGCCATTGCTGAATTAACAAAAGTGCAACATCATATAGCTGAGTTTTAATGTAAAAACAAGTTACAAGTTGAATGCTTAGGTTTAGAACTACATCAATTATTATTATAAAACTCTGTTTTACTGCTGATTAAATATTTTGTCATAATGTGGCAAAGATATAATTTTTTTCTTTTGAGCTATTCGTATGCATTTTAATTTCAAGCAGTTCTTGTGTGCAACCTTGTCAAACTTCTTTGTGTCTTGCTGCCAATTCCTTCTAAGTAAAGCATGCTGCCTTTCTCAGTTAACAGCAACATTTAGGAGCCAAAACACTGAATAAATACCTAATTTCCAGGTATTTCAAGCTGTCATAAGATGCATTTACTGCCAACTTCTTTGAGCCACAGGGCCTGAACGTACTGCTGGTACCGTAACACCGTGCACCCAAGTGGAGCCAGTTTGGAGGGTGACAGATGCTCAGTGCAGTGTGAACCAGTAGGCCTCTGCTGATGCCTTGTGGGCTGGCTCATGGTGCTGCATTGATGCTCCCAGCACATAGTCAGGCTTTTTTTTTTTGTGCACTCACAGCTTCAGCAAATATCTCCAAGTTGTAGCCATGGAAAGGGTGGGTGTTGGAGGTGTGGTTTGGATCCTGTTCTCTCTGTGTGCGTTAGTGTGTGAAAGCCAGAGACAGAGAGAGAAAAGAGGAGATAGTAAAGAGTTTATGTGAAGCATGGATGCCGGGGGAAATGTTTTGTACTGTGGGAGTTTTCCTTTAGGATGTGAAGCACCTGTGCTGGAGAAGCAAGGTGATGTGTGAAGTGCACTCCAAGGGATATTGGACTCTTATGTTGGCTGTAAACGGCAAAGTGGGTGGATATTGGGTAGTTCTTCTCTTTCTGGATCACTGTTTAAATGCCTGACAGCTATCACAACTAAACTGCTGCCATGTTTGAGCTAAAAACTGTGAGCCGTATCAACATTGCACGCAAAGCACACATTAAAGGCTGTGGGACTGTGCAGAATAAACCAGTTTTATTCAAAATGTCATTACTTCCTTTTACTCTCTTCCTCTTTCTGTGAAAATATGCTTAAAGTTTAACACAAACCTTAATGGGCAGCATAAGATTTTGAAGTTAAGGGAAAAATAAATGGACAAAGGAGAAAGCATAAGCCTCTCACTAAAACAATTATTTCTCTCTCTTCTTTTGTCCTACCTCTTTCCACTCTACTTCATCTGCCTTTCTTTTCCTCTGTCCTTTGGTCTTAATCCCCTCCACCCCCACCTTTTTTTTTTTTAATGTTCCCTGTGCCGACTCATCTCTACTCTCATCCCTCCCTCACTGATTCTCCTCTCCAAATCTGTCGCTGTCTCCCTCCCCTCTCACAGGCACCACTAGTCGACGCTGCTCTTTGGATCACCGCGGCATGGCCTTCTGGGAGCAGCCCAGCTATGCTCGATGCATAACAAACGAATTCAGATACTTGCAGCAATCAGTAGGTGCAAAGTCAGCTTCCTCTCACAGCCTCTGTATTCAGTGTATCATAAATTACCTCCCTAGTGTTTTCTCCACCCCACTCTTACCCCCCACTCTCATCACGCCCATAGCCAACGATTAACCGCTTTCAATAGAGGAGCAAATTAAAATACAGATTTGGCCATATTCTCTTTTTAATAAATGGGCATCATCAAATCTTTAAACTGTTTGATTTATAGATCCTGGCGTGTTCTCATCTGGGTCTTTGTTTTAGACTCTCCAAAAAGATTGGGCTAATTGCATTCACTGTTTAATATAATCCACTGTAATAAATTATAAATGTTTTTTTAAGCATTGATACATAAAAAAGCAGGTAATAAAAATTCAGGAAAATTCAATAAGTCAACCACCTTTCTTGACAAAAGAATATGGTCGTTTGGAGCCAAGTGAACTTTGTCTTTGTGTGAACTCTGTATCTTTTCATCTTTTTAGTTTTTGTTTTTAATTGGTTGAGTGATGTTGTTCATTATTCACAGTAAACAGTTTTTTATTGAAGTCTAAAGATATTATGTTGTACTTTTTACAAGAAGTGTTGACTTTATTGTGTTTGCCTCCTGATAGCCTGGCTTCAGAAGAAGAAATTTTCGTAACAGCCCTCCAATCACAGTTGAAAACAAAATGATTTACAAAGACTGAGATAGCATATACAGTTCTGCACCTGTAATCATGTATTTATGGACATAATTCCAGTGCAATGATGTGAAATGTCATTTTACTGTGCAATTCCTGCCTAAATGTGTGTCTTCTGCTCCAGTTCCCCCCCTTTATTCATATTGGCTCATTTCAAAACATCCGTGAGGCAGAAAACATTTCAGCCTGCCTAAGATATAAGTGTCGAACAAAAGGCCTTGGAGAGTCGAGTCTTTTCTTCCTGAATTTTTTGCACTTCATTTACTCCAAATGTGTAGCTTGGCTTGTGTGTTACAAACTGGCAGAGGACACCGATACCCCAAGTTCTGTCTTCTCCTGTTCTTGGAGGTTCAGGGGCATCTTGCTAAGGGTCAGAGGATGCTGGCAGGGGATGGGATGTCCCATGTCACCAAAAACCTGCTGGGCCTCACCCAGATGAAGAACTTTTATGCCGGTGACCTGCTGTCTTCAGTGGAAATCCTTCGCAATGTGACGGAGACCTTCAAGAGGGCGAACTACGAGCCATCATCAGATGATGTGCAAGTAAGTTTATTTAAAAAATACAGGAGTGATTTGTTATAACTGCACCCTATGGCACTGTTTTATTAGATGCTAGATAACAATCATTCATTTTGCTACCAATTATGTATTATACAAGAAAAGAAAAACATTTTTCTAACATTTTTTAATTAAAACAAAGGCTGGCAAATGCTCCTCATGGCTTTTTTGTATCAAGATATCTTGATACAACCTAAGCTGTTTTATCTCATATCGTAGAGGGTAACTTAAGTCTGATCCATTTTTTTTGTCAATAGGATGATGGAGATTAAAACTAAAGCTCCACCTCCATCTCCTATCAGATCATTTATGTCCTTAAAGTTGTGCTATTTGGAAAGGCGTCCTTCTCAGACCTTGTTTGTGACTGCATACATGTTACAGTTTATGATACTGTCTAAATGTTTCTGGTGCCTTTAAATTTATGTAGAGGCTGTTTTCTTTTTTTTTGTCTTTAATATGTTTAGAGGTGATAGCTGAATAGAAAGGAGATCACTGTCATTCTTTTCGTGACGCTAACAACAAAACTAGATTTGAATATCATAGGCCTGTGTGTATAATTAATCCAATTTCCTTCATTGTTCTTTATCTTGCTTTGTTACTTTATCAAATCTGGTTTGATGTCATTGTCCCCCCACGGGGATGTGAGGAACTGTTCAATCAGAAAAAGTCCAGCAGCCATTTTTGTATAAAAGTAGAAGTGATTTCTTCTTTAATAATTTAAAAGTTCACATAGTAAATCCTATATCACATGGTGCAGTATCTGCTGACTAATAAGCTTTTTTGAGTATATGAAATATGACTATATATTCAAATTGTTGGGAGAAAATACCAGCATAAAAATACAATAGTATTTGGGAAAATAAACAAACTTTGATATCAAGAACACCTAAGCTGACACTTTGCCTCCATTTTCTTTTTTTTATCTGTTTATTCAGTTTTAGCCAACAGCTTCTAGTTCAGGTTAGGATATAGGTAAATAAATCCCAAGAGTATTTAACTCACCTAATAATACTTCTCCAAAGCGCAGTGATATTTAGATTACAAAATGTCAGGGACATTATTTTCTTAGCTTTCTGTAGATTTATTTTCATTCATCAGCACTTTCCACTGGCTAAAAGACAAATGGTTCTTCCAATATTTTGTGAAAATGAAACACAAATGTGCCGGCCATGGATGGGGAACCTGCCCCCATTCAGCCATTTTCCCCGTCATAGAAAATCTATGAGATGAGGAGAGCATCCTGTCTCTGGTTATTAGAAGAGCTCTATAGCGTGTGTGTGTGGGCAGGCAGGAGAGCAGTCAGCCAGCCAGCCCAACCCTTGCCGTGTGCCTGTGTGCTAATGCAGTGTTAAAGTGGGCACATTACCACCAGAGGGAGCATAAGCATTCAAGTAGAAAACAAGATAGCCTGTGTCAAGAGAGAGAGAGAGCCACTCCCTCAGGCATATTGTAGTCCAGACAAAATAACAAGACGAAAGATCAGACCAGGGTCCTATTACCACTGTAGGCATGCACCCCGAGCAGGCCCTGATTTCTACTGCTGAAGAAGACAATCCACACAGCTGCTCAAACATTCCCTTTCATCATTTTTTTTTACTGATTGCAGCTTGTGCTTGTCTCCTGTAGCAATAATGTTTTCCGCAAGCTGCAGGAGATTTGAAGGTGTATTTTTATGTGTAGCTCATCCACAAGTTCCATCTTTCCTCCATTTGTTTACCAACATGGTTCCAGCTCCAAATTCCGCAGCATTATTGAGCCCTACAGGGACCATCATTATACCCTTATAGAAAGCCTTGTTTTTCTGCATTCACAAATGTCAGTATATTATCCATAACAGAGTTTTTTGTGCATGTGGTGCTAAAGTCATGATTTTTAAAAGCAGCTTGCTGCAGTGCCTGTAATACTTGTGTGTGGGTGTGTTATGTATTTTCTCTTTTATCCTTTTCCACAGAACTTTTTTCAGATCATCAGCAACCTCTTGGAGGAGGAAAATAAGGAGAAATGGGAAGATGCACAAAAGGTAAGCATCTGGCAGTGAGCTAAATAATTCAGATTTCTGCCTGAATGTTGTTCATAAATGTTGCACTCGGCTTGTCTGAAAAAGAAACAGAAGTAAAGAAAAGTCAGGTTGGTTTAACAATAATGTCACATTCATTGATATGATTGTGATGTCATTTAGCAGATGTGACATTTGGCCTCATTTAGAAAACTAGTTCCTCGGGCCTCCACTTGGTGGCAGCAACACTGCCACAGAAAGTGTCCAACCATTAACACTGCAGATCTCATTCCTCCTGCATGCACATTGTTTCATCAAGCCTATATAGATCAAGACAATTAGCGTGTGATTGGATCACGGTTCAAGTAGAATTTTACCACAACAGTTTACTTATTTTATTGCTTGTTCTGAAGCAGTTCATATTGGAAATGCAGCTACATTGTAGAGAAAAGCTCAATATGATTTCCAAATACAGATGGTGAAACTTTGCAGTATTGCTGTGTGTTTTGGGATTTAAAGATTGACTTATTTATCTGTGAAGGTTGACTTCTGGCCAGGTCCCCTCTTGGACACATCTCTTAGTTTGAGAGGTGGCAAGTCTGTTTTGAAAGCTGCCACCGGTGTCTGAACACAACCCTGAAATTACACACATCCACACTCTGACCAAGATGCCATCTGTGATGACCATGAGTCTGCAAAGGGCACCTGCTCAGTTGTCACCTTTGGTGGGATTTTTTTTTTCCTTAAAATGTGTGTCACCTTCTTTGACACATGAAGGAGGTGTTGCACTAAAATAAGTCAGATTTCTCTTTTGGAGTATCTTCACATCTGATTTTAGCTAAAACTATGTTCAAACACAGGCAGTGTAAGCACTGCTTTGAAAATGACTCTTGGGTGTCTGTACAGGGAATAATTAGGTGTTTACTTACTGGAGCTTTAGTTTGGCAGCCCCCAGTGGTATTTTGTCTGTGAGATGAGCTTATAAACAAGCAGGTTATTCAGTAAGACTGCATCAGAGATGGGGACAGATTTCAGAACATATTTGGAAATGTTGCTGATTGAGAACCCAGAATAGAGATGTGACAAAATGCATAATTTCTTTAAATATCAATGTGCATGTCTAGTTTATCACCCCACTGTTTTGGCATTAGTTGAGCAATGTCTGATTTCAACAGATGATGTTTCGACTTCATGGTTAAATGCTTTTCTCACTTGTCGGGTTTACTTGTATTAATGAGCTTAGTATCCTCAGCACCCACACACTGTGTGCTGTGGACATTCAGAACCCTCACATGAACCACCTCACTATGAGGTTTTACTGGCTGTAGAGTTGGCTTTGTGCGGAGATCACTATATATTCACCTCCTGTCACTGTTTCCATGGCGAGGAAAGAGAGAGCTCTGTCTACACAACCTCCTCTGCAGCCATTTCCCTGTGCTGCCTTCACATCTTGTGGTTACCATGGAGACCAGCAGAATGAGCATGACTGCACTCTGCGTCAGACATGCCGGAAGGGGCGACGTGATGCGCTCCTCTCTCAACCACTGTGGCTTTCACTCTGCTGTGTCAGAGGCTCTCAACTTCAGCATCACTGATCAACTTGACCAAATTAAAGGCAACACATGTGGAGGCACGCACAAAAAGAGCTGCACAAGGTGCCACAGAGGAGGAAAATGCATGCTTTAAGTGTTTGCTGAATACCAGATCAATACATATCAATACATTGGCTGTGGATTAGTGGTTAGAGCAGTCACTCTCCAATGAGAGAGTTGGAGGTTTAATTCCTGGCATCAGCCACATGTTGAAGTGTCTCTGGGCAAGACATTGAACTCTAATGTTCCCCATCGGTGTATGAATGGAATTTAAAGCTCTGATTAGAATGATTTATCCAGATTAGCTTTGTAGAGTAGTAGAGTGCTGTATGTGAATGGGTAGATGAGGCCAGATTGTGTTGTAAAGCGTTTGAGTAGCCCGGTTGGCTAGAAAGGCGCTATATAAGTACAGTCCATTTATCAAATTTGACTGGGGTGGTAATTATTAAAGGACAATCAAAGGCTTTTCTAAGTGCTCTGTCCTATGCTGCTGAGATTTTGTGAAAGTGGCAGGCATAATACATTTACAGTGTGAGTTTTCAGATCATTCCTCCATCTGTCAGGACAATCATTTAATCTTTTCAGGGCCAATATTTTGGTTAATATGTCTTTGATTTGTTTACTTGGGTAAGCGTGCCGACATGACCAGCAGTGCCACAGGTCAAGCCATGGAGCTTTCCATGTTACATTCTCGCACTGAGTGCCGATGCCCATGGGGTGGCTCATGAACTGAGGCCATTGCCCTTAACTTGGCTGGGCCTTTAAAGGACAAGCCAAGCAGCAACTGTGCTGGCAGAGCCACTGATTACAGCTCTGAAGCTGATGTCACATGGATGGTTCAGATTAGGTTACAGAAAATATTTTTCTCATCATTTGACCCACAATTCCAAACTTGTCTGTAACATGGTTAAAATGTAAATAAATATAATTACAACTTCAATTGTGAAACTGTTGGGAATTTGTTTTAAATGTAAATAAAAATAGAATGCAATGGTTTGTAAATTTCATAAACCCATATTTTATTCACAATAAAACATAGCAAAAACATCAAATGTTTAAATTT
>JAOXNZ010000105.1:22119179-22130534 GCA_028566095.1 Kryptolebias brasiliensis
CTTCCCTGTAAATGTGCTCCAGAATATTGACTCCTGGCACGCCGCTCCACTGAGGAAGGTGATAAAAAACATTAGGACAGGACTGTGAAACAGTCTCTCTTCTAACATCAGTCTTTAAACGTCTAGAAACTGAGGAGAGCAGCTGCTGGAGGTTTTGGAGGGGAGTGTTGTCCTATTCTTGTTTGATGAAGTATTCTAGCTGTTCAACAGTCCTGGGTCTTTGCCAGATTTTTTGTTTCATGATGCATCAAATGTTTTCAGTTGGTGAGAAGTCTGGACTGGAGGCAGGCCAGTTCAGTGCCCGGACTCTTCTACTATAAAGCCATGCTGTTGTAATGAATGCAGTATGCAGTTTAGCATTGTCTTGCTGAAATATTTAAGGCCCTACATGAAAAGAGCATATATTGTTCTAAAACCTGTATATACTTTTTTGCACTGATGGTGCCTTTCCAGATATGTAAGCTGCTAATTCCATGGGCACTAATGCACCCCTACACCATCAGATAGACCACAAAATACTTTTCTGCTTTGCCTCAGTCCATTTTAAATAGGTTTTGGCTCAAAGAAGACAGTAGCGTTCTGGATAGTGTTCACATATGTTTTCTTCTTTGTATGATAGATTTTTAAAAGGCATTTGTGGGTGGCAAAGCAAACTGTGTTTAAATGCAGTGGTTTGTGTAAGTGTTCCTGAGCCGATGCAGGGATGTCTGTAACAGAATCAGACCTGATATTAACGTAGTGCTGTCTGAGGATCACATGCATTCAATATTGACTTTCAGCCTTGCCCTTTGTGGACAGAAATTTATCCAGATTCTTGAAATCTTGTGAAGACATTATGAACTGTAGATGATGGGATAATTAAAGTCTTCCCAATTATTTTTTTTGTTTATATTGTTTTATTTTCATTTTATCTGATACTTTTTCTATCGCTCCACCAAACCCCATCAGTGTCAGGTTTGTAAAATAATAAAAGCATCGTTAGCATCCACTTGTCTTTTTTATCTTGTCCAGATCTACCCTGCGGCAGTGGAGCTCATGCAGGTCATTGAGGAATTTATCCACATTGTTGGACTGGGCATGAAGGATTTTCACAATGCCTATCTGATGACTGGAAACTTGGGTAAGAATCAGTCCACTTTTTCTTACAGCCACTGAGTTTGCTTTATCATTTACCTGGGCTTGACATGGACACATAATCCCAGCACTCAGCTGTCTTTCATAGTCAAATCCCCCCATTAGTAATTTAGGACAAATGGTGCATGGTCAGGCTAAGGGAAGTAAAATTACTGCTAATCAATAAATGTTAATTAAAACTGATGTTTTGGTCTTAATGTGATAAATTCTTCAATCCCAGTATTAACCCCAAAGACTACAAAATATAGTTATAAAAATACAAAGATGACTTTGTTTGTATAATTTAATAGTTAATTTAGGTGCAAGTAAAATATCTGGAAGGTATTTCTATATGCTACTGTATTGTTAATTAGTCATTAACATTTTTGCTCATACATACAATACAATTTTTTTTCAGGGAGTAAAGTGAAATGTTTAATTCTATATTTAATTCTATATTTAAAGACAAGATAATATTGACACTCCACTGCAGCTCTGTGGAAATGATTTGATTGGCACTGTGAACCCAGAAGCATTTTTGGCAGAAGTGCAGAGTTAAAAAAAAAATTATCTGCCAGTTTAGTGAGATTCATGGTAAAATGTACAATGTTATTTTCTGATTAAAGGCCATTAAATTGGAAGCAAAACTAGCAAAGTTAATTTTTCCAGCCTTAATGAGATCTTTCTGCTACACAAATTTATGTCCACATTATAACTCCTCTTTTTGGTCTCTTGACTCTGACTTTGGCGTTTAAGCAGCATTTCTCTTCCTCAGAGTTGCGTAGGGTTTATTTCTTTAATTATTTATTTTTAGTTTCTGTTGCAAGGCCTCATGGAGGATTTCAGGTCACTTTGCCATTTCATTTCATTTTCTGAAATAAATTGTGTCTTACTAGGATTGAATAATGGAAGTAACTGTGAGTTGACTTATTCATGCAAGTGAATGTGTGCATTTATTTTACAGCTTGAAGAGTGAGGATTTGTCCTTGTATTTTTCACAATAGCTAACATTTTGACCCACTTCTAGCAAATGCTTACACTCAGTTGCTCTTTATTGTATATGATTTCCATAGTGATGAATAGGCCCCAAGAATAGCATACCAAATGTGGTTCAATGAATTCACCCATCAAAATGCCATTGTGAAACAGCATGAGTCAAACTAACTAATATATCTGGACTTGAACAAAAAGGCTTGAGTGTATTTCATAACGCCAAACATTTCAGATTGTTTTTCTTTTTGTTTTGTTTTGTTTTTGTTGGGGTTTTTATCCTGCATATGTGCTTTTCTTGTGTTTTATTCTCTTTATTTTTTGTCCTGATGGTAGGTGTTCAAACTAATTTGTCATCACAAGAAATTAATAAATAACGTCTGAGCCCTCCTCTACACACAATGTAATTGTTCTGTGAAACTGTCTCTGAATTTAAAGCTAAGTGTTTTATCTCTACAAATTCCTTGAAAAGCAGCAGGCAAAATTTGGCTGAGCGTGGATGAATA
Source organism: Kryptolebias brasiliensis (assembly GCA_028566095.1). Taxonomy (NCBI): domain Eukaryota; kingdom Metazoa; phylum Chordata; class Actinopteri; order Cyprinodontiformes; family Rivulidae; genus Kryptolebias; species Kryptolebias brasiliensis. The sequence goes on from JAOXNZ010000105.1 coordinate 22,121,789, forward strand.
ACACTCGACTTGTGTTTTATTACTCAGTTATATCACTGTCTGGCCTCCTCTCATCTCTGTGGTAACTCAACTGTGTCCATCAAGCAGATGTGATATGACCAAAAAGAAAAAAAAGAAGAAAAAAAAAGATCTCTGAGATAACATGTCAATTTTGAGGTATTCACTGCATCTCAGCCTAAGAAAGCCCTGACAGGTATTGTCAGAGCTCATATTTGAAGGCACAGACTGGACTTACTGTATTTTTGTCATATATACATATATATTCTGACAACTGTCAGTGACTCAATGTCTTTGGGCGAGTAAATGAATGTTAGAAGTATCAGCTTCATTATCTTGTTTGTAGAGGACTAAGACAGGTAAATTTATAAAGCAGAAAAAATTGTATTTGTCTTTTGAGCAGTGACTGGGAAACACAGCAGTAAGTTGCCTCTGGCTTGAATAAACTACATCTCACTGCATGGCGGTTGAGGTTAAAATGGACAGGTTTTAATTATAAATGTCAAAAGTAATCACTGACTTTTGTACATGTTTGCAAATTTACCTTTGCAGAGTTATCTGGAAAATTATCATAAATGGGTTTTGGGAACTATTACTTCATACATGGACACTGCATTCACTTTGGAAGCCATCAACAATAATTTTAGATTTAACCACTGTGTCCTGATGGTTACATGGCTCTTTTGATTAAAGGAATGGAAGGTTTTGTGTATCCACTGGTCGGAGCCAAGTAGAAAGCATCTGGCTGAGTAAGACATTGCTGCATCATTTCGTCACTAATTTATGGCAGCCTCTGACACCCAGATAAATAATAGCTGTCACCGCTGTATCGTCCTCTGCTCTCCTACTTTTAGTTAAATAACCTTGATTGCAAAAAGGCTTTCCAATCCAACAGCTTATTCTTCATCCTTACCAGCTAACACTTGGAGGACAAAGTGAAGCTTGGGACATCTTAGAAAATTAAATGCTGCTTTGAGAGCAGAGCACATCATGCACTTTTGTTCTGGCTGCTTCTTAAGAATGCACTTCATGGTGGACAAAAAGATTCTAAAATTAATACTGATGAATTGGACATGCACATTAGAGAAACTTTTTTAACACAAAATGTTTGTGTTGCTCAATTTCACAATTGACTTAATGCTGAACCTCTCTCTTATGAGCATGTTAACACAAATTAGCTATTGTTCCCATTTTATAAAAATAAACCTTAAAGGGAAAGTTAAGATCTGTAAATGGGTTCTGTGGAAATGGTATGAAGAAATTATATCTTGCCTGATGTAGATAGCTTTTTGAATTATGTCAATTTGGAGAACTAAAGACTAATTCTGACCAATCAGATGAGCTAACAGCTTCTCCAAGTGAGGACAAGACTAAAGTGGATTGCTGCTGTCTTAACTCCAGTCTCAAAAACTTTATGGTGGTTCGTTTTGAAGGTTGTTTCATTAACTTTTACATTGCCATCAATTTTGTAATAGGTAGTTATTTGCCTAAAATTCCATGGTTAATATCTAGCACAATTAGTGATTGTAAAAGCTAGTTGTAGGACATTTGGTGCAGCTCACAGACATGGCAGCAATCCACTTTGGTCTCGACCCAGCTTGGCCTAGCCGTTTCATAACTGAGGTTATTCACAGAGCATCTACAACAGGCACAATATTAATTGTTCTTAACCTTAAGCTTATACAAAACCCTGCAAAAAACCTACAAAACCCTGAACTATTCCTTCCAAAAATTAGCTCAGTACAGTGTTCAAAAGCATCAGCCTCCTAGATGATGGCTTTATTTTAGCTCCTAAACCTATAAGCCAGAAGCCCAGTCCCATTTACCTGCAGAATCATCCAGAACCTTGAATTACAGCTTTCGTAACACCCTGTTGTTTTTCATGTTGTGCCCTGTGACTAAAACCACAAACCCAAACAAACACACACTTACCACTGCTGCTCCCAACATCTGGTGCTGTGAGCAGGTCTCTTTGTAAAAGGCAGGTCTCGTGGTGTTCTGTGATTTCATGCTCACTGCAGGATCATCCCAAAAACACAGGCACATCTTCACCGTCACAGATTTCACTCATTCAAGGAGTCATGCCAGAATTCAAATTGTACTACTGGAGCAACACAAGGAACAATAGAGTTTTAGCATCAATGGTGGGATTAGGCTCAGATTTCCCACTTTGAAGCACCACCTGACTGGGACTGGATGTGATACCAGATTGAGAACACTGGAGGTTTATTTTCTACCTTGTAATTTTAAGACCTTTTCCACTTATCCAGGATATTTTTTGTCATTGTGGCCTTTTGTGTCAACAAGTTGAGAAGAGGAAAAAGTGATTAAGGACATTACCTCCCTTCCAGTTTTTATGCACCAATTTCAGGCTTTGTTACCAGAATATCTCTCACTCAAAATCCAGGACACATTGCATCCATATGAGGGTTTTTTTCAGTTTTACTTTGTTGTTTGCACAGATGAAACACACAAGCCACTTTAGCTATGTAGGGTCACAGCTCAGTAAAATACATGAGAATATTTTTTTTCTCCTCTCAACATTAAACTAAATAACTGCATTATACTGACTCTTAAAAAAATACCTTCATGTGATCAGATTTAACAGCTGCAGTGTCTGGTAGGATTGTTCACGATATAGTTTTCAAAAAGAAAAACAGTCATTTGTATTTCTCTATCTGTGTCTATTTGTCCAAATACCGCAGTGGCCAGCATCCAGAGACTTCCTGCCGTGTCTGGGATGATTGACATCAACTTCCCCATGAAAGGTCGTAAAGGCATGGTTGACTGGGCCAGGAACTCAGAAGATAAAGTGGTCATCCCAAAGGGCCTCTTTGTTTCCCAGTCAGCAGGTATATCACTGAACATGTCCAGTATATCACAGGACCACATCACCTCTTGCTCGATGCATTTGCTGCAAGAGCTAGAGCTATACAAACTGTCCTCATGTGTAAACCTTTAATCTTGACTGAGTATTTGTTTCTCAGACTATAAAATTAACTCAAAGTACAAGGTAGATTTATAAAGAAAATTTAATGAAGGATCCTCATTTAATAATAATTGCCACTGGCTGGACAGAAGTTAGCTAAAATTACTTCTGTACACTTAGAAGGTTTTATCATAGATAAAAACGTGAAACAACTTTTTCAAAAAAAGACAGTTTGCTTTCCTGCACTTTTCCAGGCATCAGCTCAGCATTTATGGCATCTTTTTAAAATCTGCAGTTGCCAATTTGCATCTCAACCCAGAGCCTGACCATTCTTTGAACTGATGTAATCAGTCTTATCTAGAAAAGATCAAAAATAACAAAGCAAGGTATTGCTTAGGATTCTGTGTGATGTGCTTATCTCTTTTTCTGCAACGTGGATATTGTAAGAACCAGAAACAATGAGGAAATCTTATAATTTTTAATGAGATATCAGCATAAATTGAATTAAGATAAACAGATTTCATGCCTTTTGCATTAAAAAATCTCCCATGTTACAATGTAAAAATAAACTCGGGTGATTTAGAATTAAGGAATATTTTGCAGCATTACTTTTCATTTTACCCCTTAGAAAAAAAAACTTTACTAGTATGTGTGCTGCTATTTAAAAGGAAATCTTATAATAGTTTTAATTGGTGTCTCATTTCCTCTTTTAGATATGGAAGGGTCACCTGTCTTCATTCTGGGAACCGTCTTCTACAAGACTCTTGGTCTCATGCTACCCTCACCAAAGTAAGGGCACATTTCTTGTTGTCTGTATTTTCTGGTCTGCTGGCAAAAGGAAATATTAGACTAATTTAATCCTTTTGAAGCTGCAGAGGAGTCCATTTTTATTCACGGTCGTAGATCAAGTCTGAAAACACAGGCTGTGCCACAGTGGCTCTGGTGACCCTGAAAGGTTTAAAACAGAAAAAAAGTTTTAAAACAATTCCTTTTCATCTTGTGCCTTTTTTTTAAAAGAACATTACAGGTTTGTGATGAGTGTATTCCATAAAATAAAACATAATCACTAAAGCAAAAAAAAAAGCAGGGGGATGGCACAAAGGCACTATCTTCTAGTCAACAAGTCCTTGGCACTAAGATATCAGAACAAAACAGTGATTTCAGGACCTGTCAGTCTGGCTGTCACTGTTAGAGCAGCAGGTCTTTGTGCTGGAGATAAACCCATGACGGGACACTTTAGCTTTTCCCCTTCCAGCCGAATACAGATCAAGTGCACACTTTTAGACTTGAATAAGTTTGATTTGCCACATTTTAAACTTGAAAACTTTGACAAAATAACTTTTTTTTTTTACCACTAAATGTCAAAGTCTGTAAGAGTATTCTGAGTGAAGCAATTTAGTCTATTGATTTCCATTTTGAAATAAGTGTAGAAAGTCTGACTTTTGGCACATGAAAAAATAAGATAAAAATATTTTGAGCTCATGGGGTGTTGAGTGCAGAAAGGGGCTGGTGAAGTCTCAGCTCCAATCCTTTTTTTTTTTGTATTTGACAGTTTTCTTCTCAGTGCAAAAGTGTGCATGACATTTTTGTTCTTTTCAGAAGCATGACAATTACGCCACATTTTAAAAGCACACGATGGAAAGAAATGTATGTAACTCTTGAACCTAAACTTTAAGTATAATCCCTTATTTATAGTAATGATAACAGCCTTTTGTGTTTAAGGATCCTGTTTAAATAACAGCAGTTTTGCATGATTTATGATGTTTATCTTTACCGCTCTCATATGATTAATGTAACACATTTAAAGAAATGCCATGTGCCAGACTAGTTGATCAGAAATGTATAAACCATCTTTGGCAGCAAGAAGCTCAGATATTTGATTATTTTTTGGTCTTCTGTGTTTATCTCAGGAACCACACGGCTGTGAACTCTAAGGTAATTGCTGTGACTGTGAGACCCGAGCCCAAGGCAACCGAGTCCCAACTTGAAATTGAACTGGCTCACCTAGAAAACGTAAGCAGCAGAGTTAATCTGAACCATAGTACCTGACATTTTTACACACAATAGCACAAGTCTAAAGACAATACATTGTTTAGATATATTATAAGTGATGTTTTCATTTCTTTTTGAAATGTGCCGTTGTCTACCTGGTGTTTTATTGATAAAAAATTAGTTTTGACTGAAAGTTCAACAAAGACCACAGTGTCAATCACATTTCTTTTATGTTTAATTGACTTGATAATTAAGTTGGAAGAACCCAGTGGCAGGAGAGGCAATCAGAGTATTATGATTCAGACCCTTTTACACATCCTAGAAACAAAGCACATGTGAATCTGAGTATGTCATGAAAGTGAGTCTGACTGTGCACGCCTGCATGTGATAGGGTAGTCAGTGTTCAAATTTATGATTTCTGTGATCCGAGAAACATATTTTTGAGAACTCTATATATAACACATATGCAATTACATGATGATGAAGTTGATGAGATGATAAAAATGAGCATTTATCACCATCATTTATCAAACTTCCTCTGCTTCTTTTGCATTTCAGGGAACAATGAACCCATACTGTGCACTGTGGGACAGCAGCATAATGTAAGTGGGCATTTTTATTGTTACCTGAGAACTTATTGTTGTTTATACACACAACTGAACAAAATAATAGATTAGCTGGAGTCACACTCCTACAGAGTCAAAAGAAACAGATGAAGATTAAGTGATGTTCATGTTTTGCAGATGTTTAAACACATTGTAATTTAAAGCTGTTGTAAGTCTGTGGAATTTCTTTTGTGCCTTTGGGTCATGGGAGTTGAAGTGCCACAGCTGCAGTGTTCCTGTACAGCTAATGCTCTCCGTCAACGCTTTAATATGAGTCAGACTTGACTCATACAATTGCCCCTGGAACATCATTATCACAGAGAAAATCAGTTTCCATACTTTACTTCTGTCTTTTTTGAAGATTTTGTTTGCTGATTGATATTTGTTACTTGCACATGCTTTTGGCACTGTGGTGAATTTTAAGGTGGTTTGATACAACTTTGTTAGTTGCTGAATTGTTTTTTTTTTGTTTCTTTTGTCTCAGTATCACTTGTTAAACATAAATTGTTGTAGCCTTGATCTTCCTTTTTCTTTCACTTGATTGGCTTGAAAGTGAACAACAAAGAGGAAGGAGGCTTTAGTTGGGTTTCTGGATAAAATAGATGAGGTGGACAGCCTGAGCCTGAAAATCAGCTGGTCTGGAGAGTTCAGAGTTCAGCTGTAGGACAGAGAGGAAAGAGGCAGGTTGAAATGTTGTTATAGACAACTGAGGCAACAGGTTATGGGGTTGATAGCAACCAGAAGGCAGGCCAGATGGTTGGGGTTACTCATAACAATACTAAAAGGTAAATCACATGAGTTGGAGTCTTCAAGTAGATGTCTTTGAAGATGACGGTGTGAATGGTGATAATGTAGATGGTGATAATTCCTTACAATTTTACCTCAGGACACTCTTTGGGCCTGAGGTGAGATAATGATGCGGGGTACAAGACAGACCAGTATCACGCAAAACCATATTTAAGACCCACTGGCTCATCCAAAACACACACTCAATGAAAAAAAATACATTAGATATTCTCGTAGGATTGACATCACTAAAACAGATTGTCCACAGCCACTGATCATAAAAGCAGTGTTAAAGTTTACTGCTTTCGCAGGTGTAATACTGGCATGGTATCTAGTGAAGAACAAGTGGGTCTATAGGGATGACCTTAAGTGAGAATACATGAGCCCAAAGCCAACACTCAAACACTGAAGTGCAGCAAAGCAGCCTGTTGAAGACCAGAGTAGGTACGTGTTGGCTGAATTTAAACTCATCTTCAAAGGGAAGGGAGACCGTGACATGACCAAAACAAAGGCATGAAGTCAGCTGAAATATACAGCTAAAAACTGAAGTGGTAAACTGGCAAATGACAATACTGAAGTATAATGATGTATATATGCATTTAATGTAATGTGGAAGAAAATATTAGATGTCTGGGAAACTTACGATGAATGCTGTGAGACTGACTGCTCAATCCACAGTATTATTATAACCTTTTTTTTTCTATGATGTGTTGTAAACAAACACAAAAGTTACGCCTGATCTGTTTTGACATGAAGATGCTTAAAACTCATTTGCATCCTCAGGTGGTTGTATGCCTCTTTTTGAATTCAAATGATTTTTGTTTTTAATCTGTAACTGAGAGTTACAATGACAGAAATCCTTATGTCATAAAATGAGTCTAGTATTTAGACTCGAATAACATTTATATTGAATATTTTAAAAACAACACTGTTTAGTGTAACCATATGGAGCCCACCAGGTGTCAGCAGTTCAAATATAAACAGGTGTTGTAAAAATGTTTCCCTTTGTTAAGGAAACTGTATGTATATATTTGCAATGACATTGGAGTCTATGTGCAGCAGGTGCTGTGTTGAGTTGTGGTTTCGATGTAGACAGGGAACACCAAAAGTGAAATGGGGATTTTTGGATTGTCTACAATTTTTAACATCCAAATCTAATATTGAACAACGTTGTCACATCAGACATTTACAGATCAGACATGTATGTCTCTTGTTGACGTTATTCCAGCAGCTAAACCAGAAACGTGTATGTTTTATCCTAGTTTTACTTTACTGACAGTTCCTAAAAGCTTGTCTGGCTCAGAGTACAACCTTTTTTAATGAAAATTAGACTGCAGCATATTGTCCATCGTTCTTCTGTTGTGGGTAGATGATGTTTGGGGTTTATTGTTTAGAAGTTATTGACCATCGAAGTGCAACTTTATCCATCTTTTCAACTTTATTGAACATATATTTTGTCCCATCATTTGCTCTCAAACAGAATGATGCTTGTTAGCAAATCTGTAAACACGGTTTTGCAATCCGTTCTTTCAGTTTAGTAAACTGTCGGCATGGACTGAATAAACTGAGACAGCAAATTGCAAATCCATGTGCACAGTTTCTTAAACTTAGGGAACAGATTTGTACAACTTCTGTTTTTATTTTAACCAATGGCACCTAGCAGGTTTTTTACATAGCAAATTGTCCTGGTAAAGAAACTGATCAAATCTGGGGTGTACTGTATTTTGCTTGAAGCCAGGTAGTTAGATGAGCAATTAAATAATTATAGATTTCAGTTTCTGTTTGTTCAGAGGTTTGATTGGAGAAGCCTAATTAATAACCTATTAGGTCAATCTTATTTTAAAACTATATGTAAACTGAGCATGCTCTGTTCTCTGTCGCTGTATTTGAGGGCATCTGGTCTATTTTTGCACAGCAAAAATACAACTAGGACAACTCTTCTCCTTTCCGACTTCCACAAACCATATGCTTAACATCAGTATTTGTTTTCTGATGAAGTCTTTTTATTCAAAGCACCACTGAATGACTCCATGGGATTGTAATCATCTTAATTTCAAACATTTGGCTCTTCCCATCACCCAATAGCAGCCACTCTTAGTGGTCAATCTCAGGGCAAAATTACCATCTGTCAAACCTGTTTGTGTAAAGAAAGAAGGTGCTCGCTGTAACAATTAGCAAAGAGAAAATGTTCTCAAATTACAAACCGAGGTGCAGATAAACACAAAACATTTCAGTACAGAGCTAAACTAGATTTATCTGTTGAAAGTAAAAATTATAGAGACATATTTTGATATTCAGACTGATTATTTGCACTCCTGGGAAAAAAATCAAAACCATTTGCTCAAACCTGTTTGTAGTTGTTAACATTTATTTAATCCCCTGTTATTGATTTAACAAACCAACAAAACTGGTATAAGTTCCTGTCAAAGATCTGTTT
>JAOXNZ010000105.1:22149883-22160221 GCA_028566095.1 Kryptolebias brasiliensis
AATTTTATTTTTTTTTATTTTTCTGTTGACAGGTTAACATGGTGATTGGCATCTTGGTGTTTAATAAACTTGTGTCCAGAGATGGAATACTGGACAAGAAGCTGAAGCATCGAGCAGGGTATGACAGCACGTCCTTGTTAGTACCTGCTTTTTTCTTCTACACTTTTTCAACATTTCAATGTCATTCAAAAATATAATGTATGCTTTGATTATATAAATGTGCTGCACATAGGAAGACAATGAAAAGAGAAAGAAATAGAGACATAAACATAAAGAGGTCAGATCCCTCTTGGGAGCGACGTGACTTCGTATTTCTTTGACAGAATCAGTCCAGGATAAAAATCATTATAACGCCCACTCTCTGTCGGCCTGTGCTGCTGCTGCTGTTAATATTATGAAGAGAATTAGAAGTCAGGTGGCTGTTTGTGTTGTTTGTCATGATGTTGTCTCAATGTTTCTATGTCCCACAGACAGATGAGCGAGCCGCATACTGGGTTAACTCTCAAGTGTGCCAAATGTGGTGTTGTATCAACAACTGCTTTATCAGCAACTACAGCTAGCAATGCAATGTAAGTGCCTGTCAGTGTCTGTGAATCAATAAAACGATGCTGCAGGGAGTCTTTTTTATGTACAGTGTGTCCACCGCTACAGTCCACTGCGAAGTACTCTAAATTCAGGTTCTGGTTACATTCTCAGTGCATCAGAACTTCAGCATAGAAGTAGTCTTTAAATGCTTTACATAAACATTAGTATGCAGAATACCAGCCTACTATCGCTCTGGAGGAAACAGGTCGCCATGGAGATTCCACTCAGCTCTCCAGACCTCCAGACCTCTTGTTTATTCCCCCCTCCCTCCACACACACACAAACCTTCCTCTCTTCTTCCAGGGCATCCTTGTGGAGCTCATGTGTCGTCCTACCTCTGCTGGCTTTGACCTGGATGTCTGCAGTGCTGGCCATGACAGACAAGCGCTCCATCCTCTTTCAGATCCTCTTTGCTGTCTTTGACTCCTTGCAGGGTTTTGTCATTGTGATGGTGCACTGCATCCTACGGCGAGAGGTAAAGGCTGCTTTCCGTTCTCCTTTGATCTTTGCCATCAAGGGATGGCAAAAATCTTTGTCATTTTGTTCTAATTTAATAAAACATTAAAGCCAACTGTTCATATACTGTTTAACTTTCTCATAAATTGTAAACCAATAAATATATCAAAATAAACCACATTAAAACAATACGTTGGTCATTTTATATATGTTTAGGTTCAAGATGCTTTTAGATGTCGGCTCAGAAACTGCCAAGATCCGATCAGTGGTGATGCAACAGGAACCTTCCCTAATGGGCATGCTCAGATAATGGTAGGTACAGTTACTCCTGTTATCTCCAACCATTAGTGACTCTGTAATTTCAACAGGCCCAAATGTTCCCTTGTTATTTATAATACACATGCACAGCCCATCTGCTCTCCACTAACCTTGATTTAACTTGTGTGCTTTCTGTGCTTCTGTTGTCTATTGCATTGTTTTATTTTTTCTAGTTTTATATGGCCTCTAAACTGCGCAGCATTGTTTCCCTTAGGTTTTTAATATCCCACATGCTTTATATGTATATCTATATTTGCGATTACAGGCAGGGTAAACACTCAAACCTATAATGAAAGGCATTAGTTCTTACTGGTTTTAAAAAAGCCCTAAGCTCAATCATTTATATTAGGTTTGATTAATCTCAGTGTCCGTGTTTTCTATGTATTTCTCTATTTCCTGAGGTAATGCAAGAGCATTTAAGGCTAACCTTTGAAATGGGACACCAGTATTTTCATCTAGCAAATCATAACAATGACTTATTAGAATTCTAATACATTCCTTTGAGTGAAATAGTTTTCACAGAACTGTGTCAAAGCTGCTTGGTTCAATACTGTTATTACCAGTAAGCACAAAAGCTTTTCAAATGCCTCAAAGCATTTTTTTCCCCTCACACACTATTTGTTGATATATCGTTGTATTGAAACTGAAAAAACTAACACAAAATTTCCCAAACATTTGCAAATAAAAAAAAACAAAACATATCTATATTGATGTTCAGCTTGTTCCCCTTTTTTCATTATATACATTGAAAGGGTAAAATATTTGCAGTGAAACTGACCATATGACTGTTTTCTGTCTTACAGACAGACTTTGAGAAAGATGTGGACATCGCTTGTCGATCAGGTACAGAACAGATGATCTCCTAATAACAAGGTTCTTCTTGGTTTGCTTAATAGTACAAAAAAGAATTGCTGAAGTTATATAACAACCAACAATCGACACAGAGTTTTTTTTCACAGTTACAAAAACACTTTTGTCTGTAAACAAAATATGCTAAAGAGAGCTTCACTTCATGTATTTTTATTACAATATTTAACTGCATTAAATCTGTGACATGTTTTGCAACTGTTTTAGTAGCATGTGAATGCCACCTTGCAATAGGTGCAGTGGTGTTCTGTATTTTATGTTTGGAGGGATTTATATCTCAGTAAACACCAATGGAAGGATAATTCATTAAACCTTTGTACTTTTAAGCCACAAAAAATTATTAAAAGGTACACAGGATAAAAAAATAAGACAGAAAGGAACAAAAAAATTACAGGGTCAACTTGCAGCAGCCCAAGGCCTGGTGTTGTCTCCCAAATGGATCTTCAAGGAGTTACCCAAGATAACCATCATTCAGAGCCCTTAGAAATAGAACTTTTGGGAGACTAAAAGGTCTGTTTGGCTTTGATTGCACACTTTGCTTCATGCTTTCCAGAGTTGTAAAGCTAAAGTGGAGGTGCAGTACCTGAAACAAAAAGGCATAGATGACAGATGCCATTTATAGGTTTAGGGCCAAAAAACTAGAGCTGCAGTCAAAGAGAAATGCAGTGCATACAGCACTTTGTTGGGGTACAGTGTTAATCAATCTTGATTGTTTTTCTAATGTTCTTGCAGGCCTTTACTAAAAGTACATCACATTGTTAGTGATTCATGAATAAAAGATTAAAATGTTCAGTTGGGGAAATGAGGAACTCTTCTATTCAGAGCGTATTTCTTAATAAATAACTCTTGTTTCATTTAGAATGTGTGGTGCATTACAAGGTCATCACCAATTACTAAGTTAGCATTATATAGCACACTGTATGGCAGAGGGGATTTCAGGGAGAGAATAAAACCACAATTACTTTTTTACAATAACATTCTCCAGAGACTCCAGTGTCTGACATTCTCTTGTAATTTGTGCAATTCACACTCATAGAATTTTAACAGATATTCATCTTGTCATTACTATTTTCCCTCTGCAGCATAAATTCCTTTGAGAATTCCTTAATATTGATTTAAATTCTCTTGTTTTGTTTTTTTTTGGTCACATATGTGTGAAAGTTTCTAAAACAAACAATGAAGCTCCTTTTATTTTTTAGAAGTTCTAACTAATCCTCGTATCACCCTGTCCTTCAGCTCTCCACAAAGACATGGGCTCTTGTCGTGCCGCCACCATAACAGGCACCCTCTCCCGTATTTCCCTCAATGATGAAGAGGATGAGAAGGCTCCCGAGGGCCTCAACTACTCCACGTTGCCTGGCAACATCATCTCCAAAGTTATAATCCAGCAGCCTTCAGCTCTTCACATGCCCATGGGAATGGGCGAGCTAAAAGACCAGTGCATGTCCGACAGCAGTGCTGAAATGCGCCGCACCGTTTACCTGTGCACTGACGATGCCATGCGGCAGAGTGACCACGACATGGGTGCTCATGACATGGAGGGCCACCCAGGGCAGGGCCAGATGATAGAGACAGACTACATAGTCATGCCTCGTGCCTCTGTGGGTGTTGTGTCAGGGTCGGCTACATTGCCCACCCTAATAAAAGAGGAGACCAAGATGACCACCGCAATGGATACTCTGCCACACGAGAGGCTAAAGTATTACAAGATAAGTCCTGACTACAATATTGGCTCGGCAGGCATGGACCACATGAATGTGAACTTAGAGCAGCAGTATCCTAGTGCTCCAGAGCAAATGCAAAACCTGCCCTTTGAACCCCGCACGGCTGTTAAGAACTTCCTTGCTGAGATGGAGGAAACTGGGGGGCTTTCTAGGAGTGACACTGGCTCTACAATATCTATGAGTTCCCTAGAGGTACATATTGACATGTGGATAAAATGCAGAAAACATAGTGCTGCAATTCACACTTTAACACATATTTAGTGTGTTATTATATTAAACTGGCAATCTAATAAGCTGACTCCCTGTATGTTTTACTTTTACAGAGAAGAAAGTCAAGATATTCTGATCTGGACTTTGAGGTATGTAAATGGTTATGTTTTTTCTGTAGTCAGTGCAGAAAATCTCATTTTTGCTGTTGTGTTAGTCATTTGATTTACTAGCTCTTGTTGTGCCTCTTAAGCTTATTGAAGCTGCACAGCCTTGACTCCTCTGGATTTATTGACACACTGTGTAGTTAAAGTAAAAGCAAGGCTGTCAGCTGACAAACAGGGCAGCAGTCCTCATCAACATTTTATCCTCCTCCATCTCCTTCATCCATTAGCTATATGTTGATTTTCAAACTATATGCTTTTAAAGTCATTCGCACATTTCACATCTGATTTTATCACTGGTCAGCAATTATTATATTGGCTTGCAAATACATGTTCAAACCCTCTTTGGCACCTTTTACCATTTCCTTTGCATTGTTAAAACATGCTTTACTGCATATATATGTATAAACTCAGTCAAAATACAGGAAACGAGAAGCTGCTGGTAGCTATTATGGCATTGGTCACATTTTCTTTAAGCTTAGATGCACACCACTGCTTTAAAATTGACAACTTGTGCCAAGGTTTGATCACAGGGATTTTCCTTACACCAACAAGACTAAATGAGGTCATTTATCACAGAAGAATTATGTTTAGCCGTTTGGTATTCTCTAACACAACATTTAATTATCTTGGTGTTTCCTTTATTTTGGCAGTCATTGGTATATATGCAGAGGCAAGTAAATTTGTTTCAATCCTGGCCTATAAGTAAACTACCATGACACTTACAAATTGATCAGAGTTGGAGGGGGTGGAGAGGAAGATGCATTTCCATTATTGGCTGTCAATACCAAAGAAAAACCCTTGCCATTGCAGAAAGTCATGCACACCAGGAAAAGACACATGGAGCTGTTCCAGGAACTGAATCAGAAATTTCAAACCCTGGACCGATTTCGAGACATACCAAATATGGGCACCATGGTGAGTAACAGGAAACCAGGGGGGTGGCTGTCTGCTAATTAAAAGAGAGCAACATCCAAATACTCTATTTAGATATTTGGTGCAGGACACATTCTGTGTGATTGTGCAAATGAGTGGGTATGTAGCAAACGTGTGCCTTCCTATATGTAACGAGCCTGCCAGCAGCTGAGGGGCTGCTTTCTATAAGCGCTGAAGCATTTTCTCCATGAAGCCAAATCTCAAAGATAAAAAGACCTTTGGCAGTTTTGCTACAGTGGAGTGCATCCATTCCAATGCAAGGCCATAAATACACTTTTATTTACATGCATATTTATCTACTTAGCAAACCCATCCCTTTTTTTTTCATTAATGCATGGCAGATTATTTATTCTATCAGCATCTATACAAATATTAACCTAATGTGGCTGCTCTCTTAAAGCAACTTTATCTGTTCACTCTATCTAGAAGTCAGGCTAATTAAGCAATATCTTATGACCTTGCTGCAAACCAAAAGTCTCTCCGTCTGTCTCCACACCTGACTGCAGCTGTAGACAAAGGGGATGTCAAGCTTAATCTGTCTGTTTTAGATGAGCAGCAGGTTTTTATTTTTTTTTTTTTCTATACTGAATGCAACATATAGCAATGAAGCTTATGGCCAAGGACAGAAATCTAAAATGTGTCAGTTGTGCATTGACCTTTTTGGTTACATTTGATCCTTTTCCGCCTTATTTTAATCACCCCTGCAGAACAAAACAATTTGAAAACTGTTGCTTAGTTACAGTGCAAGCTCTTTCTTATAGAAAACAATAACTATGCAGTAGCCTTTTTTATTTTTAGCCTAAATAAATGTACTGCAGAGCTGGCAGCAAACATTAGTATCCATTTTATAGTCCCAGATGGGGAGCAGCTTCTTTCCCTGATTCTCTCTAATGTCTTTGGGACTGTCAATGAGAGCACATTCAGATGAATGAATGGCTCACACATGCAGCACATATACAGTGCTCTAGTTTCTAAGCCAGGGAAAACTGCAAATCTGCTCATGTTAATAGTGTAAGCATGTTCCCATTTAATACACTGCCATTATCTTTTGTTATTTGATGCTTCTCTCAGCATTAATCCATTTTTTTCAATTAGCGATAGTAGCAGTTCATAAATAATGCCCTTATGAATGAACTGACTTGACCAGAAAAGTCAATTTCGAGTGAAAAGAAGCGGTTTAGCCACAGAGAATGTGATGCTACTAATATTGCACACTTTTGGCCATCTTTGCAGGACAAGGCAATGCCAAAACAGAACCCATGGGAGAGCTACAATCCAACCTGTGAGTACCAGAACTACGCCACTATGAATGTACTAGAATCTGACACCAAGGACTCACTGGAGATGACGCCTGCAGAGTGGGAGAAGTGTGTCAACTTACCCTTAGATGTCCAGGAGGGAGACTTCCAAACAGAAGTCTAGACAGAGCAGAAGGAGGAAAATGCAAACTTGGAGAGGAGGAAAAGGGGATGTATTTTGCACTGAATAAAGCAACAGACTTTTCTAACAGCCTTGGCAAACATATCTGGATCTTACGAGAGTGGCAGGGACATAATGTGCCAATACAATATAAGGACTGGTGAGAGAGAAAAAAAGAGAAAAAAGGGGATAAAAACATCAGTGTTACTTTTTGTATTCTCACTAGTGTACTTAGTGTGGGGCAGCCTGGTGTACAATATTTACCATCATGTGTTTCAAATTATCCGTAAAAAAATTGGCTTAAAAAAAACAACAAAAAAAAAACAGTAAACTCTCTAGATGAAACCTCACAAAGCAAATGACATGCCATGTCGTCCCAGCTTCATCGAGTCCAGTTTTGATTTCCAAAAAACTGGACCCGGGAGCACAATGTATATACTTATGCAGTTTTTAAAAGTTTATAACAGTCTGTTTGGCCATTACTACACTTTTTACTTTATAATATAAAACATGGGAGGCAAAGAGAATTTTTCTGTCATATTAAAATGAATGTTTGTCAAGCTACATTCTTCATTGCTTTAAATGCAATAAAGATAATACTCACTTTTATATAAATAATATATTTCACAACTTTAATACTGCAGAATCTGCTTGAAGGATCCCAGCAAGCTCTCTCATCTGCAGCTCTGTATAAAATATTTAAAAACAAAATGTTGTATGGTGTAAATAAACTTTTGTCTACATATGTTTTACTTGTGCCAATTTATTTTAATGAGAAAAAAAATGCCAACTTGACCAGAAATTATAGCGAAAATGTTAACATTTGAAAAGGAATGTAAATAAAAGAGGAAATATGTTCGTACTGCTTCAGAGGTCGTGTCGACTTTATGTTGTGTGTTGGTTGTGAAGTGCATTACTCATTGCTATTTGAATGCATCTGATTCCAGTGATAGACATGAAGGATAACAGGACCTCTACAGTATTAAAAGATGATTGAAAACGTCTCACCACTGTAAAAAAAATCTGTATTAAATAAGTCATTCAGTTTTATTTTAACAATAGTTTAGACATTTTGAAGTGGAGTTCTGTAAAAAGGTTAAGAACAATTAATATCTTAATTATATCTTATCTGTTATAGATAGATTTTTTAATGGCCTCAATTAGAAAAAATAGATTAGAATCAAATAGAGTTTATTTCTGACTGGATCAACATGCTAACACTAGTCTAAGCAAGGCCAAGACCAACGTGGATTGCTGCCACCATAACCACTCCAGTTTCAAAAATGTTAAATGCTCATTTGTAAACCTTTACATTGCTGTCATTTTTGCATTGCATGCTTCTTCCGCTGGCAGAAACATTATGATATTCTTGTTAGAAATGTGCCAGGCTGCACTGGAAGGACTGGCTGCTGCCACTAATTATGATTACAACTAACCAAAAAAAAAGGAAATACCTGTGTAATGCGAAACTGACAACAATGTAAAGGTTTAAATAAAGTGTTCGCATGAACTGCTATAAAGTTTTAGAGAATTTAGTTGTTATAAAAGAGCAGAAATCCTCTTTGGTCTTAGCCCTGCTTGGAATAGCTGTTACTCTGTCAGTTCAGTCAGAGTAAAACACTACTTCTCCAACTGAGGCCATTTAAAAAGCTATGTACAACAGGATGCAGATGATTGTTCCTAACACTTCTACAAAGATCTGAACTATTGATTTAAGACTAAACTATTAGAAGGTGAGCCTCACAAACCTTTTACCTTTTCTCTGTAGGTAAATGTTTGCGTTGTACACTTTTCTGTCTCACCTCATAAATCAACCAACTATATCCAGTTTCTAAATTTAGCTAGGAAACATTTAAACTTCTAATATGTCCCTGAGCCTCCAGAGGGTTCTCCTGATCAGATCAGTTCCCTCAGACAGACAGGTCCAGACGGAGCACTAATGGGAGGAAGCTGCCAGAGTGGAGGGAAAATCTTGTTTGTTCTGTCTGGTGGTCTGTGCAGTATGGTTGGCACTCCGGCAGCGAGTGCAGCAGCATGAGCTCCTTTTCCCTTTTGGAAAACAGAGGTACACCAAGGACAGCAAGAGAAAGAGTCAGAAGGAGGAGGAAGAAGATAAGATTTTACCATCGGTGCAGAACAAGGACAAAAAATGAAAAATGAGGGAACCCGACAATAAACCCAGGCGGGCATGAATGAGGACTTAGAGTGCTCTGATGTTGTCACAACAGAAAATGATTAAATGCAGAGCTAATTGAGACAATAATGTCTGAATGTACAGTGCTTTTCAGTTGCAGACATATTTAGGTTAATTATGTACAATACTCTTACAGGTTCTGGTAGGATTTTTTTTTTCTTTCTTTTTAATGAGAAGCCAGCATCCTGCGGGGTGCCTTCAAACATGTTGTCACTTCCCCGCTGCCTCTGGTTATACGTTTCATGCTGGAGACCTTCTCATACATGTGATAAGCTTTAGTCTCAGGGATAAGAGCTCATCAAAACAGACTCAGGAAGCCGAGGTGCATTCATGAGGTGGTATTACAAGACATTGTTTTATTTAGAAGCTTAACATTAATTTGATATTAACAACAAATTAAAAATATATATATATATTGCAGGGTCATGTTTCCTGCTCTGTTTCATTCATCTAGAGGGTTAGGGTTAGGGTTAGGGTCCATTTACCTGTTTTTTCCTTCCGGGACCTTGGGGAGAGCAGGCGCCTATCTCCAGAAGTCACTGTGCAAGAGGTGGGGGACACCCTGGACAGGTCTCAGGTCCATCACAAGGACACATAGAGACAAACGAGACAGAGTACCATCTATGCTCTCCCTCACACCTAGGGACAATTTAGAATTGAACCTAACAAGCATGTTTTTGGTCTGTGGGAGGAAACTGGAGTAAAGCCACACACAGGGAGAACATGTAAACTCCAGGCTGGGAGGTGAACCTGCAACATTCTTGCTGTGACTTTTACACTTTTAGCAAAAATTTGATATGACAGTAGCTTAGTGTCATTTAGAACAAATACTACTTTCAAAGTTTGACCAAAATGGCTACAACTCCGTCTTTACCTAACAAAGGCTAAGCTTACTCTAAAACTCTGGCAATAAAGTTGTGTTTAATGTGCATTTCTTCAAGGAATGTTATGCCTTTAATTTTTGATGATTTTTTTGGCAAAGTTATAGTTTTCTTTTGTGCATACTGACAAATTATTTTTGCTGATAATGCTTTTCAGAGGTGTTTCTGAGCCCACGCAGACATTTCTACCATAGAATCATGTTTTTGTTTCATAAAGTCGTATATTAATGTCCCAAAGGATCGCTGCCATCCAGTGTCTGTTTTCAACCACAGCACTGTCACTGATGCTTGTCACTGAGATTTCTCTTGTGGAAAAATAATCTAAGTTTGAACATTTTATATGTTGCCTTCGCTTGCAAAATAATTGTGTACAACTCATTCAGACCTAGAGCATCATCTGGGTGATTTTCACACACAAGTAATAATTTTCAAGACACACAAGCAAACAAAACAAAACAACAACAACAAAAAAAACATGAAGGCGGTGGTAATACTTTGCAACAAAGGCAGAAGTTTCCCTTTTGGATGTTTCTTATTCAATATTCATAGTCTTTCAAAGGTGAAAAATTCCGTAAAGCTTATCAGAA
>JAOXNZ010000105.1:22167363-22183609 GCA_028566095.1 Kryptolebias brasiliensis
GAAAAAAAACAACAGACACTGCAATTAATCTGCGACCACAAATTCTTGTACAGAACTTTCTAAACCCTGGTCATCTTCAATCAAGTTAAGGGCATTTCTATAAACATCTTCAGACTTACCCCAATAAAGACCCAGTTCCCAAAGTAGTAGATGGTGCTAAAGAACCAGAACTTGTGGAGGAAAAGGTAGGTTCTTGTCACAATGCACTGATCTGTAAGAGGGAGAAAATGACATTATTATTATTTTTAAAAGCCGCAAAAAGTAAAAAAAAAAAAACATATACATAAAATTTTAAGTCGAGTAAATTTTAAATCTAATCTTTTTGTAGTTTTGTGTAGAGAAAAATGAAACTGCTAACCTCTCTGTGGTCTTATAGAATGAAATAAAAACAAAACAAAAAAAAAAACACAAGAAACCAAATAAAATGTGACATCTAATGCTACATGGTGTATATGATATGTCTGTGTTATAAAGGTTTCTGAAGTCACTTAGGAGCTAAAAACACAGGCTGCCATTACTACATGGAGTAGTGCTGCGGGCAATTTTGTTATTCTAACCATAAAAGACAACTAGCAGTCTGAGGAGAGGAAAGTCATGTCACTGTCTGTGAGAATATGGCTGAACCATCCAAGAAAACAGGAACAATGTAACGCTTATTGGAGCCTCGCATCAAACATATTGGGTTTTTGGCACTGAAATCCAAAAGCTAGAAGCATGAGCAGACAGAAGACATGCAGTCCTAAAACTGCATGTGTAACCCATACAGGGTACCAGATGTATTGGTTACACATTACATAAACAATTTGTTTATGTGGGTCCCATTTCACCCCTTCTGCCTGCAACTTAGCCCTATTCCTACATTTTTCCTGTTCTTGCCAAAGGTTAAGGCTGTCCCAATTCTTTTTGTGGTGTAGGATGAGGGGGGTGTGGTAGGACTAGCTGGTGCTTCAAACTGAGATTTTTCAGGGGCACACTTCAAACAATGTTATGAGCTGTCAAAGGGAAGAAACTTTGGAAAACATATTCTTTTGTTCCAACAATCATTAAAATATTTAGTTTAATGTTTTCCAATGTAATAAAATTGGTATAATTGGTACAATAATCTGTTATAGACAATGTAGGCAAACACAATATTAAGAATCTTAACCATAAAATAAAAAAAAATAAAATAAAAAAGACAAAAACAAAAGTAAGTCTTATTTACATAACAGCAGTCTGTAAAATGATCACAGACATTTTCAAACTTCTTAAGCAAGTTTATCTGATGGGCACCTTTCATAGCAATCCAGGCAGAAAGAAGCAAAACTGAAACTTTCAGTAGTCCTCAAATGACATTTTGTTGCTGTAACTAAATGTAGCACAATCACTAATGACTGTAGTCATGGAAGTATTAACAAAAAACAAAACTGAAAAGATTTTTGCAGTTGTCTTATTCTTAACAGTCAGTTTCTATCTTTTCCTGTAAATCAACTCTGTGCTTTTCGTTTATAACATCACCAATGAGTCAGCAGCTCCTTTGTTTTTGAGAAAACTGATATTTATTGATCAAACAGGCATAAACAAGACAGCAGGAACAACACAAAAATACTTAAGCTGATTCACTCTCTGTTGTGTGTGAATGAATATTGGCAGGCACAGGAAATACTGATGACGTCAAAAAGTGGAAAGTGTAAATGATATGTGTCCAATCCAAATGTTTATCTTATTAATAAAACATTATTAATATAGCAGTACACAATAAAACACAAAAGTTTAATATTTTCCTGATGATGTATAATTTTAACAAAATGTAAAAGGAGGTCCTCAAAGCTGAAGTGAAGAGCAAAAGCCCTGGCTGGCTGTATTAGAGAGCCATCTGGAGCATTAACACTGACCCTGCTGAGCTGCTTCTCTCATAAGGTTTCTAACACAGCTCTTCACACTGACTGAAACCCCATGAACAGTGAGGTCACACTTATATGAAGCTGCATGACATCAAGGTCCACAGCAATAACTTAGTGAGGTTCAGAATTTATTAATTAAAGCCAATACTATCAAAGCTTTCCTCACCAGAGTGCTGAATTTCCAAAAAAAAAAAAGAAAACAACCAAAAAACAGAAACTTATCCATTTCTGGCTTATTAGATTTATGATAATGATTAGATGGAATACAACCGTTTAAGTCTCAGGATCAACAGATAAGAAGAAGAGGAAGACTTTGTCCAGTCCCCTGACTCCACTCTTTCCTTCAGCCATCTGTAGCTCTCCAGCTGCTTCACTGAACCACAGAGCTCTGAGTGGGACCTACAGATGGTTCACAACAGTGGTCTTCCTAAATATATTATCGTGTACAACACTGACCAGCTTCACCTTGAAATCATTACTGTTGTTTGATAAAAGCATGGGGCAGCGTGCGAGTGCAGGTAATTTCACCTTGACTCGTGATACCCGGGTGAGTGCTGCCCCATGTAGCACCATGAATCATGTATATCTTTCATCTCCACATTCACATGTGCAGGCACATTCAGTTCTTTTGAAAGCTTCTCTATAAACAAAATCTCTGGTAGCAATATTGTGCACTTTTGCTTTCTCTCAATTTAAAATTCAAGTGTTCTTTGAGGATGCTGATGTTCTTTCAGTAAAATTATTTTTAAACTATCTGGCTTCTCATACTAGTGCTGGTCATGAGAGCTCACTGAAAGCATCCTTTCACAGTGAAAAATCCATTTGTGCAGTGCCTGAGACTTCTAGGTGCGTATACACAAGACAACATACAAAGCAATAACTATATGACCTGACCTTTCAGAAACCTCTGATCATAGCAAGAGAAAGCAAAAAGAGAAAACTTCACATTTCTAAAATGCAGGTCTTGTTTTTCCAATATTGTTGTATATGTGAGGGACTGACTTTACTTAATAAGGTAATGCTGTGCAAAACGACACAAAAGAACACAGTCATTGCAAAAAAAGTATTGACATCTTTGTCCAATTTATATATCAAAACATTACAATAAAGCTTTTAAACTAAAAGGTTTTTAAACTAAATAAATCTGATATTTAAAAAACAAACAAACAAGCAAAAAATACAACACCATGTCCTTTAATAAAAATTAGGCTAAAATGCAGAAACAGAAAACTAATCACACCCCATAATTCTTTAGCATGCAGAAGCACCTTTAGTAGTAGTGACTTGAAGTAATTATATTCAGTATGACCTCATCAGGCTCTCATATGGCTGTAAAAATATATCAACCCACTTGTTTTTATATTACTGCTTGAGTTCACTATGGTTTGTTGTTTGTTTATGTATCATTGCCTTTATGTTCTACCACATCATCTTCGTAGGAACTGAGGTCTGGATTTTGGCCAATATAACACCCTGATTGTTTGATTTGCCATTTTGACTGGGGTCATTTTGACTGGGGTTTTCATGCAGAGTAGTATTCTAAATCAGATTTTTAGAGAACCATCTGGATCATTGCTTGCTGAAACTGAGTATTTCTATAAAAACTAACAGATGTCTGTGGATAACAAGATGGACACTTTTCTTTCAGGAGAACACCCTTTGACTGACATATTCCATTGTCATGCAAATTGATAATGAGCACCTTACTGCAAGGAAAATCACCATTAATTTGTGTTGGGCTTGAGGAAGCCTCCTGTTGAAAATTGCTTGGGCACCTGACATCTCAGAGCCAAAGCATAAAATTGTGACCATTTCCCCCCCTGAAGCTTTCTGAAAAACAATGCTGTGGAAACTGCCAAGTTGCTAGGAAACAGACAGCAGTCTATGGTGTGAAAATACTCCTGTGCATTAAAAATTTTCATCACTCTGAGTCAATTTTTCTTCTAGGGTTAAAAGTGGCCACTGATCTGGGTTAAAATTTAGCTTTTACTGCCAAAGTTATGTCTTTGATCGCGTAAGACTAACAAACAAACAAAACAAAAAGAGAAAAAGATCAAAAAAATAAAATGGAGCATAGTTTATTAAATTGAGCCATTGGATCAAACACAAAACCTCTTGTTAGACTTACTGGTATAAACTGTAAAATATGCTTCTTTCCTGCAAAAAGCTGTATCACACAGAAACAATTTGACAGAGCAGCCACCTCTACAGCTCAGATTTCTGTGGGTTTCACTCAGCTCTTGTGATGCCATAAAAATGAACGTGGAGAAATTTAGTGCTGCAAGAGATCAGGCTTGAATCAGTGGCTTGACAAATATGACAGATATAAAATTAAATGGACTAAGATGAAAAGAGCATCCCTACTCTGCAGAGCATAGAGTACTGAGCAAACTAAGGTGATGCTCACAAACCTCTTTCCTGAAAACAACCCGCTCTTCATTAAATGAGATACAGAAGAAGACTTTAAGATTGAGGTTGTCTGAGGCCATGTCAGCCAATTTCTGAGTATTCATTTCATCTTTGCTGCATACATGAGTAATGGTATGGGAATGACCTTAGAGTAGATAATGGAGATTTTGGCACCGAGCACCTGCTTGCCAAGATGTTGGTGTCATTACCTCACTCTGTCCAGCTGGACAATCAGTCACCAGCTTGACTTCTACCCTCTTTTCCCTGACTCTCATACTTATTACAAAATACTGCCTCTCCTGAGCTTGTGTGAGAGTCGATGCGATTCTTCACCAAAATCCTGCCTTTTCATTCAATTTATATTCTTTAGCTCAGATTTGCTATCCCTTTGTACCTATCACACATCAAGTTTGACATAAATGTTTGAGTGCTATAACTAAATTAGCACCAAGAAAGTGTGGAAATTATTATCTTTGCATCTGGCCTAATGTATGAGAGTCTCTTTTAAAGGACAAACATGGTAAACATGATAAATAAAGTATTTATATTAAAGAAAACAAATTTTACATTCACAGTTTAACGTTGATTACTTATTGATGGCACTGCTGTGATAGCGGGCAGTTGGTTTAAGGCAAAACAAATTCTTATTTTTGCTAATTAACTACATGTCAGGCTTTAATGACTCTTCCTCAAACATGTGTTGTCTAAATCTGAACCTTGAACAACAATGAAAAATTTAAATGTAGGTAAAATAAAAAGTTGACTTGATACACAGTTTAGATGCAATACTGCTAAAGACTGCATCTCAAAGATTTGATCAGGTAAACAGTATGCATGTTGTCATCAAATTATAAACATTGTTTTCTATACTGAGAATGCAATAGCACATTTCTGAGTGCTTTGTTGACTGATCAAACTTTAAAAGGACTAAAGTAATTGTTTTACAGAGGTAAATAGAGAATTGGTTGCAAGTAAAACTGAGCTATGTTGTATCTGATTTCTATTAAAGATCCTTGGGAAGATTTTACAATTTAGATTAAACCTGTGCCATTGTTCCTGTCTACAGATACATAAAGAAAAAGGTATGTGTTTGTCTTTAAAAGATCTTACAGCTGATGATGTAAATGTGAAAACCAAGCAAGACAGGATTCTGTTAAAGCTCTGAGAAAGGAAACAAGAAATTTCCTGCAATGTTTAAAATGCCTCTAAATCTAGCATTCTAAAGGAAAGAAGTTTGAATCCACTACCAAATTATTATATGCAAGTTTCAATTCACCCGCTCAATTTAATAATCAAACAAGAGTGCTGCCAACAAAACATAATATGCCCACGAGTAAATTTTCAGAGTAATCAAAATCCAAAGAATGAATTCCCTCACACAACAATCCTGAATATATGTGTCAATTAAGTATATACATGATTGTGGTGGAGTGAAAGGTCAGTTTCACAGACAATGATGCTGTTCGTGGAGTAAATCAACAAACAGTTCAATTAAAGAATATGTAAGAACATGAAACTGCAGCTATCAGTTGCAATATGAAGAACCTTCCTGTTGATGACTATCAGCCTATCCAAACCATTTATGATCAAAGTGGTAGACTTCACGAGTACCACTCAAGATTTCTTTGGTGGAAGTTAATAAAAATAAGATCCAATGTAAAGCCATTGTCTGATGACATTTTTATTCTAAACATTTGTGGAATTGCACCATGGACAATGTACCGTGTACTACAGACTATAGATACTGTGGATAGACAGGCAAATCTAGAGAACAACCCTGTGACCTTGAAATCAATAGGGATCATCCTTGACACATGAGTTATCCAGCTGTGGAGTATGACATTTCTATATTAAAAGGTTATTGATTTAAAGCTTGGGCAAGAAATTGTCCACAGACAGATGGATGGAAAGCGGAATACCATAATATGTCCCGTCTTAAGACAGTGTATATAAAAAAAGTAACCTAACAAACTCAGCCCCTTTGTGGAGTGGATGACTTGCAGTATCAAAACACAGGTTACAGAAACGTCTGTGAATGTCATGATGTGAACCAACCTGATTCTGGACCTGAACCCTGAAAAAAAATCTCCAGAGAGACCTGAAAAATTAGTTAAGCCATAAATTTATTTTTAGATGGAAGAAAATAACCACAAACAAAAGTTTGTAGGATCTTTTCAAAGATTACCTAAGATTGCTGTTGAATTCAAATGTTTATAAATTGCACTTAGGGCTGAGGGTGTATGTTGATGAGATATATAAAAAAGTTTATTTCAAAATGGATCTGAAACATACAAAACTATCCAATTTAGTCGAAGAAGAACATGAGAATTTATGTGATGTTCAGTACAAACTGAAGTCTGTTGGAAACTGTCTTGATCACAACTTTAGGTCTCAGCTTCTGTTGCCACCCTCTGCTCTTGTCAGATTGACAGGGAAGGCACAGTTCCTCTTGAACAAGACTGTCTCAATTACAGAGTGAGAGCTGATCAAGTGAAAGAATCTCCTCTCTGACATGGAGCTCTGACTTCCTACATGAAGACTAACGAAAAACCTCTTCTCTGCATCAGCTACCGAGTATCCTCTCCTTCATTTGTTCCATTTTACTCACAAATTTTCACACTTCTTAAAGTGACATCTGCCTTTACTTTGTAATGAATAAACATCTTTTAAGTCAAGTATAATGCACACAAAACCAGGTGCTGCTGTAAAAATGAAAATACTGATTTTGGAGAAAGCATATAAATAAAAACAGTTTCTATTAATTACTTTAAATTTTCAAAATGCTGAGTTGCAATATATTATGATGAAATAGCAAGTGTCACAATGTAAAATCCACATAGATCATATTTCTGACATGAAAAATAAAAAAAGTTTAACTGTTCGTCTTTGATTTCAGTTTAACTTGGGGTCAACTTAGTTCATTCTGAAAAACTACAATCCGATGATCTGATTATTTAGCTGTCTAGAATGCAGCCATTAGTTCCTCTCAACTACTAGCATCAACCTTTTCACAGCGACAAACACTGCATATTTTAGCAGGCTGAAGTCTGCTCTCCTTATGAAACATGAGATGTATATAAATGAGGAAAAGTACAGGTTCATTTGTTTTTTCACCAAAATAAAACCTTTCACTTGTTACATATACACAGTATCAGCTGATTAGTGATTGTATTCCCTCTCGGTCACATGTGTTACCTCAGCTTGACACTTCCTCCTACTCGTGGTAGGTGGCACAATGGTTGTTGTGAAAGCAGGAGCTGTTTCAAAGATGGCCAAAAAAAGGATCTACTTTCCCAAGCTGCTCAAAGGAGAAATTAGAAATCTTGCTGGTCAAGTGACAACAGCATCTTTAGCGTACCACGACACTACTGAAAAGATCCAGAATATCTGCATAAACTATTAAATTTAATAAATTGATTCTGTGGAAAGAAAAAAAAAAACAAGGTCCTTATGATGCAAAGGACACATATGATAATCTGATTTACTTTGGCAACTGTCTATGACTCCACTACTCTTCACATAAAAAATAATACAGTTAATAAATGCAGTAAGCAACACAAGAAACCAGTGCAGAATCATGGATGAAATTGTTTGGGTTAACTGTTAATTTTGTGGAACAGAATAAAATTATTTGAGAACAACAAAACCAAATAAAGAAGTGTAATCCAATTTCCATAAACTTGTCTAAGTAGTCATGTAAACAGGAGTATTATGGAGGATCGTCAGTGTATTTTATTACTGTATGCTGGGAATTTTGTATATTGGTTTGACGAACTGTATACAAACTCATTAGCAAAGAAATGTGATCAAGGCAACCAGAATGAAAATGTTTAATATATATTATTTGGTGTTTTAGTGTAAATTATGCTAAATGAACAGATGACTGACTGAATATTGTCTTCAAAAAGTTTTATCTAAACATTTGTGAGGACTGCAGGATTTATGCATAACTAATAACATAAAAATGATCACACAATGCATTAATATTTTTAGAAAACCAGAGTAAATTTTTTACAAAGATGGATCCATCAAAATCTGATCATTGCAATATTAATTTGCCATAATGTATCATGAAACAAAGATTTATGAGTATCTAGGAAGAAGAAGAAAGTTATCAATGCTTATCAGGCTGGAAAAGGTTACAATTAAATTCATTTAAGGAGTATGGCTTCTAAATCAACCACAAAATCAATCCTCAATCCTCAAAAAGACTGTGTACAATTGAGGAAAACATAAGATCACCATTTCCCTCCCCAGGAGTGGTCAATGAGTAAAGGTCATCTCAAGAACAATAGGGTTAACAGTTTGCAAGATCAAGAAGCGTAAATTGTGGTTCAAATTAAGAGCTCTCTGGCTTTGGATCATGATAAAGTCCACAAGTTACCATTTGATGGTGTTTCACAATAAGATTTTATAAATTAATGTAAAAGTTTCCATTTACTACAGGCTCTTATTAGGAACTGTAGAAAATATTCTGATAATAATGCTCAAACCTAAAGTACCAATTTAATCTGAGAAAGGAATTCTGCCTTTTTTTAACTGCAGTAAATGTACACTTTTTCTTTAACACACTATCCCTCAGTTTTTATGTTTAGTAAGGATAGATATTTTAATTACTTGTGACTCCTGGCTTTTTCTTCTAAGACCCACTATTCTTTTATTTAGGTACTTAATAAACAAACTATTTTCTTGTTAATTAGGATTTAGCAGAAGTTAAATAAAGTGTAATACCTCCACCAGGGCAATGAGCAAAGGGAAGAACTCTAACTTCTGGAGTGGATCAGGATCTCTTTCATTGAAATTGTAAAAGAAATCACTGGCCTCAGTGGAGAATGTATTCTCTGACTGTTCTTGATTTGTTTGTGCACTCAGTAGAATAATAAAATGTGAAACAAATATTTTTGTATATTAAAAAAATGATCTAATAAGCAAAATTTCTTTCTGCCAACATGCTTCCCTTTAATCTTCACTGTTACTCCTTTGTTCCTGCTTCTCTGCTTACAAAACCTTGACTCCTTGTGCTTTTAGTGCTCTGAACGACATGAAAATTGAATGATGAAAATTAAGGTAAAGATGGAATTATATAAAATCTTGGCTGTATAATGACATAAAACTCAGTGCCTAACTTTCTAGTTATAGCTCCATAGTTAGCTGGTCATCATAGGAAGCTTATGAAAAAAATAGTCACAAAACAAAATTTATAAAAGCAACAAATTAAACCAATAATTGTGTAAAATACAACGAGGGTTGATGTTTCCAGTTGATACAAAACTCTGTCAATTTTTTAGACTTAGTTCATATTCCATTATTATTATTTTTTTATAAAAACACAACATGCTATACTAGGAAAATTTAATGCAACAGGACCTTTTAAGATGCATTTATAAAAAACATCAACACTAATAGCAAAAAAGTATAGAGCAGTAGGAAACAATTTCTGTAAGAATGAACAACTCCTCCCTAACTTTTTATATCTGAACTTCCGTCTATGTTTATTACACACTTGACATTTTAACATATCAAATCTCATTAGAAACTCTAATTGCAATCCACTTCTGTCAACTGTCATTTGAAAAAGCATTTACACACAATTTAAATCATTAATTATCCACCGCACAAATAATCTTCTGGTAACAACAACAAACATGTACAGAAATCCAAACACTTCTGCTGCTGAAAGGTAGATTTGTTTTGTATACATGACTTCATTCTAAGGTATAAGTGGTTGAATTTAGGAGGAACACCAATCAGCCACAATAATAAAGCCACTGACAAGTGAAGTGAAAACATTGATTAGCATGTTACTGTTCAATGCTCTGCTACAAATCTTTGGGTCATGGTACTTTAACATGCATCATTCAAGTAAGTATTGTTGTAGACCAAACACATCCTCCATTGCAATGAGTCTGTAACTCCTTCTAAACAACATTTTCAAGGCCAACTTTAGATACCCTTTTTTCCTGCATCCGTATCATAAATGAAATGGCTGAGGTGGAATAGTGCACTGGAGTTCATCAACTGCTTTTATGCCACTGAGCTGACAAAGGGTTGGTGGTCAGAGAACCAAGATGGTGAGCATGTGTGAAGTGGGAGGCAAAGCAAGCAGCACCACCCTCTAACCAACAGTGTTTCGGTCATTCTGCTGATTTTGCTGTACCAGACTCATGTGCATAAGCACATATCGTCACAGGACTTGGCTGGCTTAATTGGTCATTCACACATAAACCAAAGGCAGCATAAAGAGGAGCTCGCCTTTGTGGTCATGTTGCAGAACCAGAGCGTGAAAGGGGCTTATGATAATGAGCCATGGCTTAAGGAAAAAAACTTCAAACACTGGCATCACATCAGCTATATAGCATGTGCACTGTGTGTATTGTTGTAGTGCTGCATTGTAGCAACGTGTGTATAGTCACACTTTCTCTGCCTTTGTGTTGCAGCACTGCTCTGGCACAGCTTCTACATTCACAATCTTTTCCATTTGCTAATGGTCACAAATATAAAAAGTTTTTTGTAATCCATGCTTGACATGATTAGGTAAGTGAAGACCTCAGAGCGCTACGCCAGATAGAGGAAGACAGAGGAAGACTGAAAAACTGATGTAAAAACCTGTCAACATATAGACATAATTAACATAGAAAATAATAATCATTATAAAAAACATAATTAACATTCAGTTTTTGCTAAAACTAGGTTAATAAAAAGGGTAAACTTATTCCTTTAATAACATGCAACTGATATAATAAAATAAACAAAGTGATATACTCCCAATGTCTGTGACATTAGTAATGCCTGCACTCTAAAAAATACAGTGAAAGGTGTGCTGTTGCAAATAAGTAGGTTAATATGATAACAAAGAAGTGTTTAAGCCATGTCTATTTGCTTTCCCGACACCTAGCTCGTGTAAAAAATAGGCATCATCTGCAACGCTACATGCTGCACAGATGTTTAAGTAGCGCCAATGACGCACTTGTCACACAGCCAGGATGCAAGCTCTAATTTGTTAGCATGTGAAGCAAAATGAGAATCATGTCATTCCACACATGCAACACCACAGCTGGTGCAAATCTGGTCTTAGCAACAGTTTTAACGCTCTGTGCTGGAACAACCAGATCTAATAAGGTCCAACAGAAGTTCCCAAAGGACTAAAAGAACCCCCTTTCAATAGAGTTCCCTTTGTCCTTGTCCTGATAAGTCTGAGCAGATGTGTCAGCAAGAGAGGAAGACAAACAATATTTTGGCAGTTTTACAGCTAAGGTAGGCAGTAATGTGTTAGCCTTAATGAGCAACAAATCCATAACCTTTCAGCTTAATGCATTTCAATTGCTCTAAGAGAAAACAAGACTTTGGCACCTCCCCTTGGCTATGTTGTGAGTTTGAAGAAATCGAGAACCATGCATGATTATTCACTGGTCATCTATTCTCACAAAGTGTTACCGAAATACTTGCATATGTGAGTGCCCCTATTATGAAGGTGCACTCACTCATGCAGATGTCAGACTAGTTTAAAAAAAATGCAAACATTATCAACATTATGGTTCAAATGGCTAACAAGTTGAGTAAAGGTTTATTATTATTATTATAAGGTTATAAGTACCTAATCCACCTGTTCCATCATATTTGAAAGAATGGGTGAATTA
Source organism: Kryptolebias brasiliensis (assembly GCA_028566095.1). Classification (NCBI taxonomy): domain Eukaryota; kingdom Metazoa; phylum Chordata; class Actinopteri; order Cyprinodontiformes; family Rivulidae; genus Kryptolebias; species Kryptolebias brasiliensis. The sequence goes on from JAOXNZ010000105.1 coordinate 22,179,293, forward strand.
AGTATGTGGTTCAATTGGCAGAAAAGAAAAATCTGGATGGATATTACACATTTCTAAACAAGGAAAATAGCTTTTATGTCCCCTGTCGAGTAGAAAAAAAAATACTAATGATCCATACATGTGTTTGTTTTAAGAATCTGTAAGTTAATCTGAACTTGTGAACAGTAATCGTCAGTCAGTCTGAGGTCAGTCGTAGCTGACAATCAATAGATGGGCCCTACTCACTTCAGAGTCAGTCAATTTTCTTTTTCTTTTGGTTTCAAATCAGAAATTTGTTGAGAGCATTTGAGAGCTTCCAAAAACATCACAGTACTATTTTGCTTTTACCATTTAAACCTTATTTGTGATACAAGCACTACAAGCCAAGTACTATAACACAGATAGGAACATAAGAACACTTCCTATGTACAGATAATATATGACCGAATGTTTTTCTACACAAAATCTGAATTTTAAATCCATTTTTGTCTTTGCACCACAGTGTCCACTCCAATACCAGATGGACCAAGACCTGTGCATTAGTCATATTAATAAATTATCATAATAAAGCTCACTGGTGTGATGTACATTTACACATTTATGTTTTCATGGCTGACATATCTTAATAAGCATTGGCATGGTGTCAACTATAAGCAACATCCTCCATGAGCAAATGTTTGTTCTTAATTTAATTTGCTCTAATGTAAAATGATAAAGATGACCAAATAGTGTACTACATCAAATAGTTGGGAGGTAAACAGTCGTCCATTTCTTCTATTATAGACTCAAGCTGTAGGGAATAGATTTTTGACAATGTAATAGGAAACTCACCCTCAGGTGCATCTGCATCACAAATCCTTGTGGTACCATTTCCAGACACAGAACTTGCTGAAGGCACCTGACTCTGATCAAAAAACAAAAATGTTTTGTTAGCGTGTAAGAAAAGGTAGAAACATAGAAACAACTAGTTCAAAACAATCCCCCATAACAGCCAAGACCCATTCTCATTTTAGGAATTCCAAAAAAATAAATTGATGTAAATCCTACTTGTAACAGAGGCAAACCAAAATATTTATCCTAATATCAATTTTAGGTGATATTATTTTTCTCTTTCATTACATTGTGGAGATACTTACACTCACCAGCTACTTTATTTAGTACACCTGTTCAATGATTTATTAACACAAAAAGCTAATCAGTCAATCACATGGCATAAAATTAATGCACTTAGGTGTCTAGATGTGGTGAAGAAAACTTGCTTCAATTCATGAGAATGGGGGGAAGAAAGGAATTGAATTGACTTTGAAAGTGGCATGGTTGCTGGTGCCAGAAAGGTATTTCTGGCAAAGTATTTCAGAAGCTCATGATCTGGGATTTTCATAAACCATGGTCCAAAAAAAGAGAAAACAGTTAGTGATAGTTGTGTGCAGCAAAATGCCTTGTTGATGTCACAGGTCAGAGGAAGATGGGCAGACTAGTTCAAGATAATACAAAGGCAACAGTAGGTCAAATAATTGCTTGTTACAGCGGATTAGCTATTTGTGTTAACAAGCAACTGAACAGGTGTACCAAATAAAGTGGCCGTTGAGTGTATAAACCTATAGTTTATACACTCAACCTTAGTTGGCTGGCATGGCAAAGAAGGAAAATAAATTTAAATGCTAAAGGTGACAAAACATGAGCAAGTAAGAATAAACTATGTTTACCTTGTGAGTCTTGCAGCTAGTTTGCAAATGATTTCTTTTGTTCAGTTAAAAACAATGTTTTAGCAAAACAGCACCATGGTTCATAATTCATTTGAATTATGCAGCATAAATATATATATATATATATTTAGAAAGAACACACACATACACACAAGGGTTTATTGAAACCAAATGCATACACCCCCACAGAAACAGAGCAGAGCTACATCAGAACACACAGAGGGTATACTGTCAAAGAACAGATCCACACAGCAAAAGCCACATTGTCTGACAGATAGACAGAATTTAAAAAGAACAAGAGTCTAAAAGCCTGGCTGCCAGCCTATAGAGACCATACTACTGCCTACACCAAGCTGGACCAAAGTAGTTTGAACCCACTGACTAACTGACAGTGCCTTTCTTGGAAACCCACCCTTGCAGCTAGCACTCTTTAGGAAAACTAAACAAAATAGAAAAATGCAGAAATGTACATGAATTTCACTCTCACCTGTACAAGATATTTCTGGCTGCCATACATGACATATTGTGGGGCCAGACTGTAGATCATGTAGCTAGTGTGTAGGACAATCAGAAGAAGAATCATGCAGAGGATCAGAAGAGCCTGTGGACGTGTTCTCTTTGGTCGTATTTTGTACAACTAAAAATACAAAAAAAGACCACATTAATGTGCTATAAACTAGGCCTTTAAGGTTACTCATAATACTAGAATTTCAAAATTGATATAGAAACACAGGAAAATAAACAATAATCAAAACCAGTTTTGATGGTATTGGGGGATGACAAAAATAAAAAATAAGACTTAAAATGTTTCAATAAACAGGGCTCTTGACCAACTTTCAACACTAGTAGCACTGATGCTTCTGACTAAAACCTTCAGCAGTGGCAAAAAACTAAGAGCACCACTTACATCTAATTTACTGCAATACCTTTATTGATTTCCATTAGGATTCCACTACTAATGATTGAACAATGTAGTTATTAGCAAATAATTAACATAAATAAATAAAATTCATTATTTTTAACCAACTTAAATAAAACACTGATTAATTATTTTGTTAGCTTAATGGTTAATTTATTGTCAAAGAAGTTATCAGTAATGAAATAAGGATGGAATAAATATTATTGTGTTTAGTAGTTGCATGTGGACTAATTAACTAGTTGGCAAATCTGTTTCACTTCCTATAAGCTGACACAGGTTTTATTTATAACACAAATTACTGTGACCCATAAATCTAATAAATAGCTGCTTTACTTCAATTATGTGGATGGATATCCTAAATGTAGATTTTATCTCAGTCTCATCTGGAGATCGATAAAATTATTCCTATTAAAATGCTTTAGGCATACATGCTGACATTTTGTCAGTGAAGCTGTCTCTCGACAGTTCATGTTGTCTTTGTGATTCATGACTGTTTCATGTGTAATGTTTGCTGTTGGGTCAGTTAATTAGTTTTCACCACGGCCAATGGCTAAAAATCTGGATAAAAGTGAAAACTACTACTTACTAAGTGAACACAGGTACTGTATTGTCTCTACTGGGTGTTGCTGTGAAGACAAAACTGTCCCATATTAATTAATGCTGTCCTAAACAAGTCTCAAATCACAAACTTTTTTCCCCATTTCGATCAGGATTTGAGTACCGATTTTATTTTATGCTTTTTGCAACCCTAGTTCATGTTCGTTTCTTTAAAGTAAAACTGAAATTTGTCCTTTGCTTACTCTTATCCAGAAGAACCAGATGCCCAAGTTGCGGATGCCAGCCATGGATGTGAGCACAAAGTACATGGTGATGACAGTGATCAGGATATAATCCAGTGGGAAAACCTGTGAAACCCAGGAGAGATTTACACACATCACTTTATCAAGTAATCATAGCTATATAATCCTAACATTTAGTCTAGCAACATTTTAAAGATTAATATTTGCTAATTATTTTTTAACAGTAACATTCAATCTACTACAAATCTTGTAAAATACATCTCAGCTGCTAAATTGCATCAAAACATCATAAAATCTACTGAACACCAACGATTAATATATATGACTTTATTTCAGACATAACATAGAACCTGATCCCTGCATATTTAACAACCAACTCTAGATATGAAGCACTTCATTTCTTAAATACCACAGTCATCCTTCTAACCACTAGTCTTTGACTTTTAATCAATGCCACTTTCTGTGAAGCAATTTTTAATTGGTCTGAGCTGTCTGTCATTTTGGTCTTCTCCAAAATCTGCAGTGGAATAGTAAGGAAAAGAGCATGTTCTATTCCATGTTTATGTCTAGCAACAGAGGCCTAGAGTAAAGATGAGACAGTAGTTACTGGATTTTCTGTCAATCTCAGTGCTTGACATGTAAAGAAAAAAACTTACCCTGTAAGCCTTTGGTCAAATGGCATTTTAGTAATGTAAAAAAAAAAGTATGCTGGTATCTGAACTTGTTGCATAAAAATAAAACTGCAAATTTAAATTGAACATAAATTTCTAGTTCTAAAAATATTAAATTACAAAAAGAACCCACCAAAATTATTTCTTTATCTTTAGAAATATTAGGTGCCAAAATTACAAATTAAACAATTAAGATCCATCAAAACACACCAACATTTATGATTTGATATAGCAACATTTTA
>JAOXNZ010000105.1:22199639-22212390 GCA_028566095.1 Kryptolebias brasiliensis
CCACTGTGTTAATAATAAAGTTTTTCAATGAGAATATTTAATTAACTGAGATCTAGGATGTGTTATTTTAGTGTTCCTTTTAATTTTGAGTGATCTGCAAGTGAGCATAATCAAAATGATGGCAAAAAACTTCAAAATATGAAAAGAGGAAAAATAATTTTATACAACTTTGCAAACAAAGATTTTGGAAATCACCACGCAACCAAATTACATGTTTACTTAATGTGGACAGCACGTTAAGTAGCACGTTAGTGATGTCCATGTTAAGAAGCTTTAACCCTGATCCAGTCTTTTAAATTCAACTCTATATTTTTACCAGAATTTTATTTGAAACCTCAAATTTTCTTCAGCAGACAGTTGCAAACTACACACTACAAGTATATTGAAGGTAAAAAAAACACCACTGAGTTGATTCCTCTTAGCTATACTGAGCAGTTAAAGTGTCTTTGATGCTGTGCTGGGAAAAGACTCGCAGTGCACAACAAGCTGCAGTGAACAACAATCAACCTATGTTCTGAGGGCTAACATCATTCATAATGTTTTTGTTTTGTTTTGTTTGTTTCACATATTTTCAGAGTTTTTGTACAAAATGACATTGGCATTATTCCTAAACAATTAGCATAATCTTGTCTGCTTTTCTGATAAAGTTAAGCTTTTCTCAAATCATAACCCATTTGAACAATTAGCAAAAAAATAAAAACCAATGAAACTTACAACAAAATAGTTAAAAATAAAAATTTTAAAACTTTCAAAGCTAGTGTCCTCAATAAAGACTCTAATGGATTGCCATGTTGTAATATACATTTTAGGATATTTTTAAAGGCTTCTAATACATTTTTAACTTTAATTTGTTTATTAAAGGCACAACATGTTTTTTCATCAATTCTATCACAGGGCAAAGAAATCTGCTAATAAATAAATATTATACATGTAAAAAAGGTTCATGTTATAGAATCAACATGTCATGTCTGATCATTATTTTTGTTCAAAAATGCCCAAAATAGGCATTTAGTCAGCATTTTAGCCTCATTAGTTTTGAGCAGTAGACAAAAAAGTAAGAGAATAAATAAATAAACAATAATTTTGGACATTGAAAAATAGGAGGGAACGATAAACATGGTTCCATGGCTAATGACTACAACTAGTGAATTGTTTTTAGAAGAGTCATAAAGAAATTAAATATGTTCACTTGTGGTAAGAGCGCTAGTAAAATTCGTAGGTCATATAGCAGCTGTACTTACGACTACTGCCAAGCTCCTCAAAAAGATACTGCACTTTATCCCACTGAGTGGAATTCTGATTAGATGGGGCCTGAATAGGAATAAATGTTCTGAAAAGAAACCAATAAAATAAAACAAGTTAGTTCAAATTGTTCTGGTTGCTTTTAAGTCTTCCTACATCAGTATTCAGTATGCTCACTTTTAGTCTATAAATTATGACTTAAACAATTGTACAGTGTATTTATTCTTTAAGTTACACACAAATTCAACACACACAAAAAATAAAAAATAAAGAAAATAAAATATAAGTGCTTGTTCTTTTGTTATTCCATCACTAACAAATAAAATGCTTTTGGTTGATGATGCAGTTGCAAAAATTGTCATAATTCCAATTTTGTTAGATCCATCATAAAGAGTATTTTTGTCATGCTGTTAAAGAAAATAAGATTATTCAACAACTACATTTAATTGTTCAAAATGGTAGAAATTTTGACCTGGCATGCCAAAACTTGTATATACTGTATATGCTAACAAATGTTAGATTCACAATTTTAAAACACTATCTTCTCTTGGTCTGGACAAAGTTCTATTTGTAAATAAAATAAATAAATTTGTTTGATTTGATTGTTATCTGAATCCAAAATTAAAATGAAATCTAAACTAAAAATAATAATAATAAATCTATCATATGGTGTAAGTGATTATTTTTGCCAGGTTGTCTAGTCTTGTAACCTCAATCAAATACAGGCTGACTGGACAGACATGAACCAAAGCCAATTATGTCTCCTGGTATCAGTGAAGCAGTTCAGGATAAAAAGTATCACTGTCAAAATTTAAAGGATCAAAGCAACAAATGATATAACAAAGGAACTACAGTTACAGTTCATGAGGTAAAAGAGTAGCTATACTGGTTCTGTCTATAAAAACGTCCCCTAAACTTTATGGTGTAAGACAGTACAGTCGTGTGTTCCTTATTTTTCAAACCAGATAAGCTTTCTTTCAGAGCCCCATTTAATGGTTGAGAGAGCACATTCAGTCGTTCAAGCTGGACTTCACGTATGTTGCTGTTGCTGCTGCAAAGGAAATCTATTATAGCTGCCTGGTGCTACTGAACACAAGCAGTGTAAAATCTGTAGATAAATTAAATATGACTGAGAATGTGCATCAGTACATGCTGCATTTGTAAATGTTTGTTAAACTGAGTTTAGACTCACTTGAACAAACCCATTTTAAGACAGAGGTGTAGGTTTTTATTCTCCAGAATGGTTTACAGCATCCAGACTAATGACACTGTAAATGTGTCTTTTTCATCATCAACACAATGATATAGCCACACACCCCTTTACCTGCTGTGTGGTGAAGCAGAAGAAGCAATGTGTGTCCAACTCACCCAATTAAAAGAAGCACCATGCAGACTATGACGAATCCAACTGTGTACTTCAGAGCATTTTTCACTTGCTATAAGAAAGGATATTTTTAAACTGGTCAATTATGCCCATAAGTGAAATATTATTATTCATTGTGAGTGAGTTAAAGGTTCATAGTCCATTTAGATAAAAGCTATAGTAAGTGAGCGCAACATTGAATAAGTGTAGATCCAGTTTAACTTTGCAGAGATAACGTGTCACATCCAGCGTTATTCAAGGGTCTTTTAAAGTAACAATACAAAAGACCCCGCTATCTGTGAGAGAAAGTGCCTCTGTCAGCTCAAAACTGGCAAATGGCAAGGAGAAAGGCACACTGCTATGACTCACTAATTACTCAGTCATATCATCACTCCCTGGGACTTCTAAGGAAAAAAAATTAACATTTTGTCACAACTGAAGGAATAATAAGGAGCCTTCAATTCATACTGTGAATGCAGTGGCAAAGGCAGGACAATGTGACTATACACATTAACAAAAACTTTATTTTACTGTAATTTGGTTTTATCCAAATGCCTTACATTAAATATACTTAACCATCGTGGATGTATTGTTTGCATCCAAGATGTTAAAAAACATCTTGGCTGTTTCCCTAACATACATAACATTTACAAACTCTCACAATGCTTGAATCTTTTTTTCTTCATCTGTCTACATACTCTATGTTCCTCTACAAATGTAAACCCTTCCATAACTATGTTCTGAATGCATATTCTCAAAGTCATAATTGCAGAGTACAAAACACTGCTTTACAGCACCATGAGTGGTCAAAAGGTCTACATGGTATATCTTTGATTTCTGGGGAAAATAAAAAAATAAATAAATCAAGCATGTACTTGCTAATTCTGAACACTCTTTGTAATTTTGAATGACAGAAGGGGAAGTAAATACAGTCACTAATGGGGAAAATCTGCTCACTGCTGTATTTATGAACAAAAGTGTATACTACTCACGAAACCAAAGGAGGAAAACACATCAGTATTTTACTTTTAAAGAGCATTATATACTTGTGTACTGTTAGTGACAGAAAAATAGATTCTATTTTAACCTATTAAAATTGTTTAAGCATTACACACAAAAAACTTACAAATTAAAACAAAATTACATTTAAAAAATCATATAATAGCTTTTAAAAAGTGCTAAAATCTACATTAGAATGGGCACGTTGTGAAGTTGAAGTTTCTGAGAAACAGGGGAAATTCAAGACTCAAGTAAGCAAAACAGAGGAATGAATACTGTTTATCATCTCAAAACTGCAAATAAATTTATTCATGTTGCCTGAAACCTGGTGGAAAGTTTCACTTGAATTACTTCAGGATGTTTCTACATTTTCCTGTTGATCCGATGTAGCTGCAGAATGGGAATAAAATGTGAGCTCCTCAGCACCACATCTAAGTAGGCTACAGCTGTGTGGTGGAGAAACAGAAGAAAAGTGGGTTTTACCGAGCACTTGCTTGTGTTGTCATCATCCTTTTCTTCATAGTAGAAGTAAACAAAGGGGATCCATAAGAAGACACAGAATAGTATGATGGAGTAAAGAGCTAAACGGACACAAAATAGAAAGAATTAGTCAAAATATATTTTTGTTACAAAAATAACAAAAAATATATATATAGCTTCCCTCTTTCCAGTGCAGAGCAAAACCTTGCTAAATTGTGTCACTAAAATGTTAAAAACAGCACATTTATCTCAAGTAAAGTTAGTTTGTGATTGTAAACATTTTTGTACAAGCAAATATCAACTTCCTTGTGTGAAAATCTACATTTAAGCAGCCATGGCACTCAAGGAAAACTGTGATTTATGAGGGTAGAAGTATAACTGAGAAACTGCTGTTACACATTATTGGTTAGGTTAGTTAAAAGTGAGAAGAAGAAAAAATCAACAAAACACAACCAGCTTTGTTAAATATCTATAGGGTTTCAAAACATCACAGACTTTCATCAGACAGATGAAAGTGCTTAGCCTTAATTTTTGTGCTCAGGGTGTGGTTAAGTGAAGTGGTCTAAATAAGTCATTCTTTACAATGTTGGTTTTTCTGATGAAAAGATTTTTTGTTTTTACAAAAATGGATCAAATGGATGTTAGTGGAGACAGTCCAGACAATCCTAAAATAACTCACAGAAAAGCATGTCACAAAGACAATCCCAGAAACTTGGCTGGGATTGCGCGACCCCCTGAGGTGATCATGTGAGTCATTAGAACAAAAGCCAACAAGTAAAAATAAAACATACATGAAAGCAGACAGGTTACCGAGACTTTGTGAGTTCCAGTTTCACATTTTTCAACAATTAAATACATCTTTCATTTAATAGTATTTTTTTTCCCACTTATGACTTCAACTTCACCTCAAGGTCAATTAACTCAAGAAAAATCAAAACATAACAGTTCAAACATAAATTAGTAATAAATCTAGGCCTCTAATAAAAAGAAACTGCCTTTATGCTTTTAGTATTTTCTTGACAAGACATACTAAATAGACAATTTTGTCACTGTTACATGAAAAATTAGGACACTTGGGTAAGAAAAAATAATAAACATGAAAATTTGCTTCATATACTACATTCCTAACACCAGTAGCACACTTCAACTTTAAAGCCCATGAGGAAAACAACTATTCAATATCAGTCAAAAAGCTTGCACTCCAGCATGTAGAGACATATTTTCATGAATTGAACCAAAAATGAAGGGTTCTTTCTGCTGCAGCAAAATGAATACTGCTTTTGCAGGTTTGTTTGTTGCCAGCTGTGATTGTGACAGGGCATTGCTTTCAATATGCACATACTCATTGCTACACCCATGTATCCATTTACACTCATTTACAGCTAGAAAAGCTGAGTTTAGGATGACGCCAGTAGCCAATAAACACAAGCAATTCCAAGTATGCAGCCAATGGCATATTCCTGCCAGTTAAACCAGTGAATAAAATTAATCATAGCACAGTAAATATTAACATTCAGAGAATAGGTCATTTTGCATTATTGGGAATCAGTCATTACTCCATATGCATAGCATCTACTAGGAAGAACACTTGATCACTATGAAAGATTTTGCACATTTATTCCAGTGACAGAGTTGGGGGCAAAATATTGAATGTCCTTAACCCTTCATACAGCTCTTGTGTTTTTGTATTGTATGCACAGAACGTTACTGCAAAGTTATTTACCTATTTGTACTTCAATATTGTAATATTTATACAGAAACATCAGAAACTAAGCACCATTGAAACCTTAATGAGTAATGTTGAGTCTAGACTTACCAATGCTGTCTGCAGTGATATTTGCAAATAGGCACTGGGTATTTTGTTACATAATTATTCTTTAGCTTTTTTCATACATCAGCTCTCATGCTTGGCCTGATGTACCTTTGTTGTGCATTTGTGTCATTTAATCAAAGTGCAGAGGGGTTGAAGTTAATCTACCAACAATATGCTTCTAAGCCAGCCACCTTCAGCAAACCACACAAACCACTAATGCCATTATCACAGCTGATACCATTGTCTTAGCTTCTTGTTTCTAAGAGCATGCCAGCATGGCACTGAGGCACCTCTGTTTGGTCTGTGTGATGCACCAAAAGGTTACCAGAGGGGAACAATGCCATCATCACAAGCTAAACCACTTTTATCACTTGAGAAAGATTGTAAAATTAGGCCAGCATCAAAACATTAAATTTGCAATGTTTATCCATTGTTTAAAATTATTTTCTCTCAATTGGGTTATCACAATGCACTTTTTTGTCCTAACAAAAGCACCCTTGATCATCTTCAGTTGGTACAAAATGTTGTAGCGAGGCTCCTAAATGGATTACATAAAAGAACATACATGATTCCTGTTTTATCATCTCTTCATTGGTTACCTATTAATTTTAGAATTAATTTCAAAATCTTAGTTAACGTTCAGGGCTTTGCAAACTACTCATTACATTTGTGAATAGTTAAAGCTTTTAACTTCAACTGAGGCTTTCAGATCTTCTCACCAGAAATTATTAGCGTTTCCTAAGACCTGATTTAAATCCCAGGGGATCAATCTTATCAAGCTGTCACACCTTAGCTATGTAATGAACTTCTTTTGTTTTTACAATGTATTGACAATGTTGACTCTTTTATAAAAATAGGCAAAAAAATGATTTAGACAAGGTTAAATTTGTTTTTTTATGATTGTATGTTGTAGTAAAACACTAAGTAAATGGTCTGGAACAATTAGTATTTTAGGTTCAAAAATTATATATTAATAAAAATACCTCAGTGTAACTGCAGTGTTTGCTCATGGTCATTTTTGTCTTGTCTAGATATTTGTGAATACTCTGAAGTAAGGAAAGACAAAAGTAAAAAGGTATAGGCTGCAAAAAGTACCCCTCAGTTTTACATGTTTTTTATCCATGTTCCCATATATGAAGTTTCCTCTCACTTGTCTAAAGCTGCCCTCAAAAATAAAACAGAAATTTGTTAATTTTCAAAAATCCTCTTAAAAGCAGCACAAGGCTACTACTTTCTAATAAAATTCAATCTGCACATGCAAACACAGATTACAGAAAAAAAATATATATTGTAGTGAGCATAAGGACTGCTTCCTCTCTAGCTTCTCTTTCACAAATGCCATTAAAAAGGCCGGAAGAAAGCCCAGGAGTATTTTTCCCTGCTGCTCAAGGGTCTTATGCACCACTGCTTTGAAGTACTGAACAGTCCAAGGAAATGTACAAATGGACAAACCTTTCAAGCTTAGCTTTCAATCTCATCAAGATCACAAAAGTGTTGTATAAAAGATGTGGATGTCTCTGCTGCAGATACTCATCCTCTTTATTACATATTGTGAATAAAACCTGGATTACCTATCGTTCTACTTTAATATTAAATTTGAAAGTTGTAAATTTTCTATTTAAGAATTCATTTGAAGAGGGGTGGTTTATTTTGTACACACTAAAGGCACTCAAGTTGTTGCTCAAAATACCCAAAGTGACATAGTCACATACTTCTTAACATATGCAATTGTGTAAATTCTCATTTATTGTACTATTGTTTTTACAGAAGAGACTGGTTAAGTGACAAAAATCTCACATCATTATAAAAACACAGATCCATAAATGCCTCACTGATTTTTGCTCCTACCAACTAATGCACCCCCTCTCCAAACAGGCTTATTTTTTAGCAAAGTCTCACAAACACCATGTAATTAATACATTCTGTTCACATCTCTACATGCATTAAATATTCCTAACCATGTGTTTTAATCTACAAACCCTAAAGATTTCCAACTGTGAACAAAGATGAAAAGTAAGAATTTACAAGTGACAGCAAAGTCAAAAAGTCAAAGGTTTTAGGAAAATGTTGGTTGGCTGTCCAACTCGAGCTTTCTGTAAGCTAATACCCCTTCTATCTTTATATAAGCTTTTCAGCCAAACCAAGGCAAAAATCCAGCGAGTTGAGGTGAGAAGAGAAAAAAAGTTGCCCATGTTCATTTTAAATTAAGGAGCTTTTGTTGTAAAATTATCATGTTTTGCACTGTGGACTGGCATAAGCATTATCCGTTCTTCTGAGAAAAGGTAGCCTCTTAAAACATTATTGAGAAGCCCAAAATATGTGTTTGAATGGTATGCGAGAGCACTGACACAAAAGCCAGGAAAACAAAGAGTACTTTCTGAAACTCCAGTTCTCAGAGATATTTGTATAACTTATTTTAAGAAAAGGATGTCACTCTCTACACTTTCATTGTTCATCATTAGAAAAGCAAGCCTACTCAAGCTACATAATGCTCTATTTTTGTTTGTTTATTTTTGTTGCAAACTCACTTGGAACAGCATTTTTAGTAAACTGTAGTCTAAATGGAATCTAAATTGGTCTATAAATAAAGAAAATGAAAATAAAAAATGTAATCATGGGGATAGATAAAAAATAAATAAATAAAATGTATTTATTTTATGACATGACTGTTTGTACAACTACAGCTGAGAAGACAGCAGAACATTCAGCTCAAACCTGCTTCAGAAATGGTCTTAAATGGATCTGTATATTCTGAGCAAGGAAAGCATTCATTGTAATTTATTCACACCAAATTGCTAAAAAGTGACTGCATGACAACTACCTAAAACAACATATGATCAAGCAAATTATCCCAAGAGCTTTTCATAATAACCAAATGTGTTCTCTATTTAGTACAAATCTGTCAATGCTGGAGAAAAATATCCTTCACCAAAGGAGATATGAAACTTTGTATCAGCCCTGTAATTACACCATTTGTGATGTACAAATGGACAGTTATGTGTCCTGAAGGATTGGATTTGTAAGAAACCTGTGTATCTATTTGACATAGAGCTTGGTCTCCACCTACTGGCAAATAATAAAGTGATGTCCCTAAAGACAACCCAGAACTGAATTAGTCCTGTTTTAGGTACACATCAAAAACTGTAGCAAAAAGAAAGAGCTTGTCCATTTAGATTTAGTTTATTTGTTACATTTAGTCCCACGCTGTAGTTTATAACAATGTCAAACTTTGCTCAAATAACAATCAGCTTCACAGACATACTTGACATGGATTTCTTTCCAGAAAAGTACACAATCTAGATTGACTTGTAAACAATTATGGTGATGGGGACAGAAAAGTTTAGGTAATGTCAACTCAAGAAGTAGTTAAATAACTCATTGGTCAGTACTGTAAAAATTAAGGCTGAAAAGCATTTTAAATATTTAAAAATGTTCTACAACTTTAGATTACAAACAGGCAAATAATCAATCAAAACTGCAGAGCTCCACTTTATGTATCTTGGCCCATTCTATCATCTTTCTTTATCTACAGCCAAAGAGTTACGAGTTCAGTAAATGTGCCAGAAGATGATTCTGCACCACACACTTGCCAAGAGATGATTACATATATGCATGCTTGAAGCAAGTAGCAATCCTTTTCGAGATTCTCTCTTACCCCTTGTTGTAGTTTTCTGAAAATATACTATCGGTCTAAGATTATCATTTAATTTGCCTGCCGAATACCAATACGCTCACAGACAAAAGTTTATTTTTCAATGGATATAATAAAAAACATGTCTCATGAGCACAGCCGGGTAGGACTTTAACAAAATAATAAGAGTGTTGTTTCAATGTTTGTGAACCCTTTAGGAATGTTCATATTTCTGCAAAAACTTCAAACTTAAAATGACTTATCACAAAGTTCAAATTTGGAGATTAAAAGATAAAATTAAATAAACATGAGGGTCATAAAGAAAAAATTATCAAATATTAAATATTCTTCAATGGGTGACTGTTTTATAACTGGTTGACAATCTAGTGTCAGTGGATGCCCAATTTATTTAGCATAATTGATATTGCACTTGTGCCATTACAGAAACCTGCTGTACAACCTACAGTTGTACCTTTATGTTGTGAAGGATCAAAGAGTTAAAAATGAATTACAAAACTAACTCTAAGGAGTTTAGACTTAGCCAACCCATAGTCAAGCAAGTGGAAAAAAAGGCAATCCAAGTCTTCCCAGGAGTGGTCAAAGATGGCCTCAGAATCAAGGCTTTTCCTCAAACCTTCTCCAGAAATCAGGGTACAAACAGTGTTTAGTACAGATTTTTTGTATCTCCAATAAGTAACTCTAGTAGGCAGGTAGTTTGTAGCTACTCAAAACGTTTGGGGTGGGAAATAGTTTATTTAAACTTTGTGTTTAAGTTCCACATGCCTTTGGTTATATTATGAAATATGCAATGTTACAAAGAAGAAAAGTAACTTCTTAGCATCTACAAACATCACTAATGTTTGTAGATACTAATGGCTAATGTTAATTGGCAAATCACTGTTCTGTGAGTGAATCTGAGTCCACTTTCAAGAGACGGAACAACAAGAGTGTTCATGGTGTGACAGAAACAAGAAAGCCTGTGTTTTCATTTCATAAGTAGCCACCGTTGAGCATCTGTAGTTTTCTAATTAACAATATTTTGTGGAGTATTTCTGTCTTTTATTTAAATGAGAGCAGTTCTCTTTAGAAAGAGGAAAAAAAAAACCACTGCATTCAAGCAAAAAAACCTCAAGCCATTTTTGAAACATGGTGCTGCTATTATGAGCTTGTTTTGCTGCATCCAGACCAAACAATTTTGCATAAATAGTTGTTTATACTGTTTAATTTGCTTTTCTTTATCTACTTAAATCTAATTGTGTTTTGGGTTATAATCATGTAGAAATAATAAAAAAAATAAATAAAATAAAAAACTTAAGAGCTGCACTTACGCATCTGAAAATTTTAACCACTAATAGGTGAAAGTAATATTGATAATTTGGTAACAACACAATAGTTTTTATAAGAAACATTGTGTCCTAAAATTTATCAAAACATTATTACCCCACAGAAAGAGGCAACACAATTTTAGGCAGGTAGCTTTAATGTTGTGGCTGATAAGTGTATCTACTTAACTAATTACTCAACCAGTCACTTCTGATCTGTGACAAATTTTTTGAGTCTAGCTGCTGCACCATAAACATGGTTTCCAGGCAGTTTGGCCATTAAACAAATTAAATTACTGACAGGACAGAGCCCTGCACAGAAGGTTAAGTCTACTGAATTATTCATTTTCCCCCTGATTGCTATAAAGCAGTTTCAATTTAAGGTTATGTTGAATTCAACTTAGACACAGCAAAAGAGAAAAATCAACCCTATGTATGAAATTATAATTTATAATTTGTCTGTCACATTGAATGCTAGATTCATGTGCACTGCTCATGGTCTATGAAGAACAATTTTCTGATCTCAACACGCCACTGAGTTTTTATTTTTCTATTCTTTATGGGGATTTCTAGCCAAGGACACAGCTTGTTCTTCCTGCTTAAGATGTTATTTTTACCATAAAACCAATAAGAGAGCAGCAAACTGCCACAAAACACACTCTAGCGCCTTTGTCATCTCTACGTTTGCTCTCAACAAAATCAAAAATATATATGATATTGTTTAATTTAACAATCATGAAGAATTTTAAATGGTACTAGTGGCTTTAGAGTTCAATTTATCCTGTAGCTTACCTGGATGCTACTCTTAGAAATGTTTATACTCAAATATTGGAATAAAAACCGGTATTAGACCACAGCAAGCTGTAAATTTAAGATGCCAGACTTATTGTCTGGCTAATATCTCAACACAGCTCGGCACAAGACAATAAACAAACATCTGACAACTAAAATAAGTGATTATGTAAATTAGTTGATTATGTGTTGCCGTCTTTGTTAAATACTGCACGCAGACCCAAGGTTGCAGACCTCACTTTTGCCATTAAGAACTTTTCCAAAGAAAAAATAAATAAATATAAAAAGAAGAAAGTGTCCTATGCTGGAATTAGATGAAATGGCCAAACTTTATGAATTCAATGTTAAAGACGGAAAACAAAGCTTCTCAGGAGAGAAAATTCAACTTGGACAAGACAATCCAGCAACTGGCATATATAATTAATTAAAGCCAAACAATGTTTTAAAGTTTATTTGGGCATAGGTTAGAAATATACAGAAAATAAGGAAATAAAACATAAAAAAACATATTAATAATTATAAGGAGCAATTTGGGAGTTTTGAACTGACATAACCTGGCAGACAGATACTCTTAATTGCAGCCTCAAAAAAAGACTACAAGATGCTCCTCTTTAAAATAGTCCTTAACACTGACCTCAAAAAGTGATTACAATTAACTTACAAAAACAGTCTGACTAGATTTTTAATCCTAATTAACAGCTTGTGAGCTCAGGATATTCCTGTTGTTCTGCCTAAATAGGCATGAATGAGGAAGAGTTTAACGAGTTACAAGCAACCAGAACAGTAACAGATGTCATGTATACCACCAAAACTATAGTATACACTCATAAACCATTTAACAAAAACTACAACAACTGGTCATGTATAAGATCAAAAATAAATATTAACATTTTTAGAGCTTCATTTGCCCAATGTAAAGCTCTGAGATATGGCACAAAAACAAACTATGTTTTCTTGGATTAAAACAAACATTATAAAATCCTATTCTCACTAAAGAATTTTAACATTAAAACCATCAATAAAAGATTTTTTTTTATTACAACCACTTTTTTTTAATAAAATGCAGTCAAGAAGGTCAGAATGGTAGATGAAAATATGTGAGAAACAGT
>JAOXNZ010000105.1:22230813-22241050 GCA_028566095.1 Kryptolebias brasiliensis
TTGAAAGTTCTCTGAGAAAGTTTATTTTAAGCTCATTACAGTCAATTTAATATTCTAGCAGTGAAATTTTTTCAACACTTTAAAACTACTTAAAGTGTTTGTTTTTTTTAAAGATGAAATAATCTACTAAATTTGAGTCTGCTTCCCCAAACAGACCCCATCTTCAGTGGCTGTGTGTTGCCTCTGCACAGGCATGAGTGTAATGCTAAGGATTTGGTTTGGCAGCATGGGCAAATGGTTCAAGAGACTGCCTTCAACTTGGAGGTTCCCAGATTTGATCTTTGCAAATGATGTCCTTGACCAGGACTCTGCAGGCTCTGCACTCTTCAAATACAACAGAGTGTTAATAGAGAAAGATCAAGGCTTTGGCACCACAACTAAAGACAGACAAAGTGGCACACAAGGAGTCAACAGTTGTGTTGAACCCCTGATGTAATTACCATGACATGCATACTGTACAGGTTAATTAACTTACAACACAAACTAAAAAGGCTTTACAGGGTCACCTTGGCTAACTAGTTAACAAACAAACCTTTAACAAAAACATAACTAGGGCCTAATGATTTTGCTGCCACACATTGTCGACATCTGCATTCATCACAGTGTGGGAGATGCTAATGAGATCACAATAATGAAGGACTTACTGGTGCATTCTCCTTACTGAGTAGCAGTTTTAGGGATTTGTGACACACATATGAGGTGTGTGTAAAATATAAGTATTGAGAAAAGTTTGTTTAAAGGCAATAAAACCTTGTTATATCTACTATTGTTAAACATAAATAATACTCAGAAGTTGTTGTCCTAATTTCTTTAGGTCTTTACAATGAAATACAGTTGTTTTAGTTCCTGAGTGTCAAACTATTCAAAGTCAGTTAGTGCTTCACCTAAAATAATAAACCCTTAATAATGTCATTTTAATCTATTATCCACCTATATCTGCTGGTAAGAAGTGAAAGTAATCATTAGTGTTACTGTCTGTTGTATTTGACTCTAGATGTGGTTTGTTTGCTGTTTATTATGCACAACTGCAAATGCATACATTTTTTAAAGCACATTTTGGTGATAAAATACTTTAATAAATGGTTGTTTCCTTGAACAACACAAGCTTTATATTACATTTTTGTTCTTAATATTTTTGCAACTGAACGGCGTAGATTGTAAATCAAAGATGACATCACTTCTTAGTTTATGACTTGCTATTTTAAAGCCTTGGGTTTGGAATTCAGCCACCACCGTCCAGGTCATCTTGGAGACAGTAATGGCTATATTTGGACACGACGGTGAAGCTGGAGAGTAATCCTCAAAAGCTGATTGGACAAAAGTATGTTTCTGTGAGGAATTATACCAACTGAAATATTTTCAGAAAGAACACCCACAGGGTGTGAAAGAAGGGAGTGAGGAATTTGCAGGAAATTCTTTATTGATGTTTTTGACAAAAATAAATGCTTTTTGAATCAGAGTATATTGGAGCCATTAATGTATTTGACCCATGTCCTGGACAATGATTGCATTTCACTTTAAGGTACTTCTGTATTGGCTTCAAGTTAATGATTTTGCCCCCTTGTTGTAGAATTAATGCAGAGAGATCTAGAACTGCAATTTGGTGCCTACAGAATCATCTGGGTAATTTAGGCTATGCCAATGTCTGTTGGTCCAAATTCAGCTAGATTTACCTAAGTCATTTATACAAAATTAAATCCAGAAAGACTAAATTACACCATTTTGTCACTTGGGAAGCAGTAGAGTAAAGAAACAAAAAACTTTTTCCTTGTTTTAAAGATTAAAACACGTGGTTTCCAATATCAAATGGGGTTAAAGCAACTTTCATCTGATGGAAATCTTATCATTTTGACTTTCTCTTTGACTTTTTCCTTCCTACAAACCTATACAGAACATGCTTGGAAAGCCCCGAACTACGCCTGCACAGTTTCTGGACATGGTTAAATCAGTTTGGCCCATATTCCCCTTTAGCACTTGATTGCAGGAGCTGTCGGCTCCACCAGCTGTTTCCACAGCTTTCAGCAGTGACGCTAAACTCATTCATCATTACGCTTTCTAAATTCTCTGAGTTACACATCTGTTGATACATGTGTCTTTTCAGGATTATCTTTGCTTGGCTCATTATACTAACTTGGAAAAAAAAGAGATTTTGAAATAAAAACTGTTCTGCTTCTGTTTAGGTTTTTAGGTGAACTGCCTTCCTGCATCAGAGCCATGATTTATTACTTACTAAGATGGGTTGTTTTTTTTTGGACTGTGAACTCTGTTCCCAGCACTGTTGGAATGGCAGTAAACGAACGAACAGGTATGAGACTTTATTTTATTTTTATTTTTTTTTTGTCTCTAGCACGTTACCTAAAAAAGACCAAAAAAAAAAAAAGACAAGCATTCAATGAAATTGCACTGTTCAGAAACTGCCTCAAAACAATTTCTTGGTGGCTTTTGCCCAGATGGCTTGTGTCCCCCTCTGACTGTGGAAGATCACAGGTTTTCTGATAGTTTAGATCGTCCCCTGGAAATCACAGGTACGTGCTGAATCATTGCTGTGGTTTTGATCTTTAAGAAAGTCAATATTAGCTTTTATAGTGACATGCTGTGGTCTTGTTCACAGGATTTGATCTCACAGAAAAATTTCTTCTACGAAAAGGAACAGCCACAGAAGACCTGCCATCATTTCGTTTAGGGAGCAGTCCACTTATTAAACCAACAAAGTAAGGAAAAAAACTTGAAGAAAAACACTACGTCTAGATTTTGTTTTACTTCCCACTATGACAAGTTAAACCTGCTTTCATTTATTTCTGGTGTTTCTCTAATAAAAGAAAATACTTTTGTAATAATTGTTATGTGAGGGTTGAGCTGAAGCATCTCAGAGCAATAGTCCCATTTACATTCTCTAATAAGGGCAAGCAGTGAGGTGATCTGAAAGACAGAAAATAATTTGAACAGAATTAATATATCTTACATTTATTCTAGAAATCTCCTTGGAGCAGAATATGGGACATAAAGGGACATTATAAATCTGAGAATGCATAATAAGATAGAAATAATAAAATAACTGCTGAAATTACTCACTAAAGTGTCATTTATGTGGGAGCTTTATTCTCTGACTGGATGGCTGGTGATGTGACTTCCTTTTCCTAATGCAGAAATTTAGATAAAATGGGCACCTGATTTGTTAAAATATAAGGACTGATTGCACATTACATTTATTTCCATCATTTGTGCTTAAAAAGAAAGACTTATTGATGAACCCATGAAGGTTGCTTGACTTTCCTTATGGTAAAGTTCAGCTTTAAAAAAAAATTTAAATACGTACCTTGAGATGATAATAACTGTTTTGTGTCCTTAGGTTGTAACAGTGAAAGAGAACGCTGTCATTCTTCAAGGAGGGCAGGGTATTTTTAGTATCTTTACATGCAACTGTAAACATTTACTGCCCTGCTGCTGCTGGCTAGGTGAATGTAACTTTGGGCTGGATGATTTGTGATCTGCTTCCCTGTTCTGTCAGCCAGCTGAAAATACATTTATATTTCAACCCCTTGCTCAGTCTGGGTCCATAATGCAAGAAGATGCTGGTTCTCAGTGACGCTGCTGACAGTGTCATTGGTTATAGTGGCAAGACTATGATCCCTCTCATATCCAATTATCTAAGTACTTTGACAGGTGATACTGTGTGTCAGCTGAGGAGGGAAAGCAAGGGTAGTTGCACAGAGAAGGAGGCCCTTCTGCCCCTGTCACAGCCACTAAAAACATTGCAAAAACATTGTTCACGTTTTGCTTGTAGGATATGCAACACTGTGCCTTATTCTCTATCTAGCTGATGTTCTGCCAACTGCTTGGCACAATACACATTGTGGCACATAGATCACAGCTGACACATACTTTAAGCATTTTTGTGAAGAATGCCTGACATAATGCAACAAGTACTCATCAATTCAGTGGTAAAGTTTATTTAGATTTGCTCACTTCTTCATATAAAGACATATATGATCAGATTTCATTTACTCTACAATATGTCTTCATCATCTATATCACAGATGTTTCATGTTTAAAAGGTAATCTTTTTATTTTTAATCACCTGCCGCTGAAGTCAAACGAGAGTAACAATGCTTTTTCCCACGTCTCTTTGTGCTTGTGTTTGTTTGTCTGTACCATTAGGAAAATGTCTCATAAATTACTTACGAAAACTTTCAGAACAAAATCATAGGATGCACATCTACAACTGTTTCACATTTGGAGCCATTCCAATTAAAGATGGCCACCACAACTAATCGACATTAGTCAATACAAAGTCAATCAACAATTAGTCAATCGACATTAGTCTATACAATATTTGTAAAACTGAGTTTTACAGATATTTAGCTAAAATCTGATGTGGTAGCAGAAAAGCAAAAAAGCATACAGTGTGTATTATTATGTCTTTATTAATTTTTAGGCTGCATGTGCTTTATTTTGGATGAGCCTTTGAAATTTCCAGTCATGTTTGCTCTTTTGTAACCTTAGAGGCAACCAGAAATCATGAGAGAAACTGGTTCTTTGAATCTATTGTCTCTGTAGCACAATGTCTTTTCTCCTCTTAGAATGGGAAATGAATTGTCATTTCCTTTGTAAGTAACCACATTTTCTCATAATGTGGTTTACGCTCTATTGATACTGAGAGACAGTGTATCAAATCACCATGGTTTGTGTTTGTGTATCAGTCTGTGGTTTCATTGATTTGTGACTGTCACATTGGTTAATTCTTTGTATCATATGACTGTAGTCAGTGCAGTCTAACTCACAGCTACTTCCTCGTATTTATGAAAATGTTTCTGAAACAAATTAACTACATAGATTTTCTTTGTAATGTTTTTTTTTCTCTGTCTTGTGGCTTTTAAACCCATAGCTCTGCACATATAATGGCAGTTAAACACACTTAGACTTCTTTTCACATCCATGCAAAATACAGTTTTAAAATGGCAGCATTTCTTAATGTGGTGGCTGTTTTCTTCATGTGAGAAACTGCCAACTTTATTTAAACAAAACAGCAGTGCAGTGTAATTTCAGCAATTCACACACAAGACTCATCACCAGACAAATGTTGTTCCAGATCAAAGGGATGTACTTGATTTGGGTTGATCACTGGTATTTTTTCTATCAGGCTGGCAAACAGTGCATTTATTTCACTCCTCTCACTGAAGAGTACTTGTGCTCTTTATACATTATGCATTTAGCACATCCTCTGACTCCACTTTGGGTTGTTTGAGGACTGAGTGACAATGACAGGGATGTGAGCCAACTAGGATAGCATTTGAAGTTTGATTGTTTCAACTGTAGCAATTTGACTCCTCCAACTCCTTTTAAAGAATCCTCCAGATCAGGTTTCTTTTAAGCCGTGACACTAAATTCTCTTGCGTGCGATTGTCTACCAGTCCGGTGGTGTTTCTGTGACATTCATTCAAACCACTGTCTCTGATTATACGATGGGTGGTGTAAGCCAGCAAATTTGCAATTTTGCAAATTTGAATGACTTGTTCAGTGTCCAGAGTGCTCATAGTTTTTCTCCTAGAAGAATTACTATACTGTAATTCTTATTATAACTTGTGATCCAAGTTGTTCTGAACAAGTTGGCTAAATTAAGTAGTACTGAAGCATTTCCTTAATGTTCTGGCATTTTCAATTGACTAATTTGTCTTCATCACAGTGTACGGTTCAACTTTATTGTACACAATCATCACAAGACTTGAACTAAAATAAAACTTTATGGCTGCATGTAATCCAAGAGTCAATTAAATTTCTTCCAAAGCATATTAGCCAATGCAAATTAGTCATATTTAAATGGGACTTGTAAGAGACAGAGTTGGCAGAATTGCACACTTACTGTAAAAGTGTTTTTGGCAATGTAACATAGAGGTAGGGAGATTGAATGAACATCCTTCTTGTTCACTCATTAACTCCTACTTAAGCATGCAAAGCAGCATTTTTGCAAAGAATTAGACAAACAGCAATCAAACTGAGTAACACTGAGGTTTAGCATTCAGCACTAAGTCACTGACAGCAGTCAACGCAAGGCCAAGAACTTGAACACTCTGGACCCTCAGAGATCAAGTGTACAACACTATAGAGGCACTAGGTTTTGTAAGCTTAATAGAAAAAAAAAGAGTTTGAACTCTTTGGCCCTTAAAGAAAACAGTCCTTTAGTGCACTCTGCTGTCTCAGTTACATTAAATATGAATTATAAGTTTATACCTCAGGGTTCACAATTTTTCTTTATGTAATTCTTTGCCTTATATCTTGTAATCACACATAATGGATTTTTTTTAAAGCAGGTACTGGAGCCTGACATTCTTTGCTGAATTTGTATCAAATATAACATTTGTATAAATTGCCATGCCACTTTCAATATCCAATTGTAGTGGAAACAGTCTTAGCCATAGGGGCACCAAACGACCTTCTGAGTCCTCAGCTTCTTTTACAGAAAAATTCGATTTTTAGGGAGCTTTTACTTGGGGTACTTGTCATTTTAGTCATGTACCGTTTACACTAAAATCTCTTGGAATACAATAAAAGAGGGTATGAAGCTCTGAGAGAATAGGAAATGATATATTGGAGTGAAAACTAATTTCCAACCTGTCTGAGGAAGCTGTCTCTCTCTTGCTTCTACTAGCTGTGCTCTGCCTTCTCAATGACCTTATCAGTGCATTATTATTATTTTTGCAGATACTGATTTATTATGTTTACACTCGTCTACTTTTTGTTGTTAATTTTAGCCTGGAGTGAAGGATGTAGAGTTGTAGCATGTTAAAAAATATGATGTGGATTTCTTCTTGTTTTGTTTTACTCCCTAGTGTTCAAGATTAACAGTTACAGGAGTGGGTTAAGAAATGAGTTGTTTCCCGTTTGACACTGAGTGTGATTATATATAGAATATCCATCCATCCATCCATCCATCCATCCATCCATCCATCCATCCATCCATCCATCCATCCATCCATCCATCCATCCATCTTACCCACTTTTCCATGCAGGATCATGTGGACCTGGTGCTTTTCTCCAGTGATAGTCGAACAGGTGGCAGGTACACACTAAACAGGTTCCCAGTCCATCACAGAGCCACATAGAGTATAATATCATATTTCCTTAATATACCCCATTTTTAAAAATAGTTTACATTTTTAAATAGTTTACATTTAGCATCTGCACCCGCCACCCTTTTTTTATTCTCTCTAAATGGAGCAGTTAAAGTCATAGACATAAACCTATAGCTACTCTGCGTTATGTACATCTATAACCATATAAGTGAAGCACATGCTGTTCTAGTGCAGTAAAAAACTGCCTTGTGTGTCTCTAGATCAATGTGGGTACGCTTTCATTATCTGAATGACAGGGAGGCCTGAGAAAAATTAATCACACTAAATGGAATTAAGTTTCTCAGGTTTATTTATGTGACTGCCTCTGCAACAAGAGGACACTAAAATGTTTTATTATTATTTGATTGGCCTGGTCATTATTCAGCTCTCATTTATTTTCTGTACTGAGAATTGTCTTGAATTGTTAGGACATTGATATTTGGTTAGAATTTGACTGTAGTATAAATATATTTTTTAGATTAATATTTCCTGACGGGTTTTCAAGTGAATACTCCCTTGTGTCCATCTTTCGGGTGAGACGAACTACAAAAAAAGATCGTTGGTATCTTTGGCAGATATTCGACCAGTCAGGAGGCAGTCAGGTTGGACCATTTTAATCTTATATATCTTGATACTTACAAAAACAGTCAAAACAATTTTGCAATGAGATTTGTTCTTGCACACTCATCTTTTTCTCTTCAGGTATCTGTTGTGGTTGATGGTGATAAGAAGGTGGTGGAGTTTTCGTACCAGGCCCTGCTGAAGACCACCCTCCGCTATTCATTTAAGAGTCGTGACCTGCATGCCCTCTTTGATCGCCAGTGGCACAAGCTGAGCATTTCTGTACAGAGCAACTCCATCTCCATTTACATTGACTGCAGTCTAATAGAAAGGAGAGTGACTGATGAGAGGGACAGCATCGAACTCAGTGGACATACACTCATCACTACACGAGTGGAGGATGGAAGGCCTGTCGATGTATGTTCCATATCAAATTTTTTAAAACCCTTGTTCTCTTTGTATAAACCTGTAGTAGATCAGTTGAAAATTTATCAGCGTTTGACGTTTTTGTGCTTTTCTTTATTCTTATTAGTTAATTAGTTATGACAGTTATACCTACTGTAATCACATAATGCTTCAAGGTCTTTTTTTTTCTTAATTGGTGGAAAATGTTTTTATGTATCATTGTTTGCCTTTCTTTCAGCGGTGGCTCAAAGTGCTAAAACCCTAACATCAGCTTTGATTATTTGTTTACCCATGATACACAGTAGACTTCAGCTTAAATATGATTAACAGCTGACTTTTTACTCCATGTATTTGGTAAATTACGTAAGTCAGCAAGAAGCTGAAAGGCTTCATGAAGTATTTGAACAAGTTTTTGTATTTATATGCAGTTGCTTTAAGGCTGTTTTGTAGGAAATGAAAACTGCGGGACTGCAGGGTGACACAGTTGGTTAGCACTGTTGCCGGACTCCAAGAAAGTCCTTGGTTTGACTCCTGGCTGGGACCGTTCTGCATGGAGTTTGCATGTTCTCCCTGTATATGTGTGGGTTTTCTCCAGGTACTCTGGTTTCCTCCTACACTCTAAAAAAATGCATGTTAGGTTAATTGGCTTTTCTAACGTGGCCCTTGGTGCAAGAGTGAGCGTAAAGGCACCAACACCCTATGATACTACACAGGATCAGGGGGTATAGAAAATGGATGATATGGTGATAAATTGATCTGTCTCAAGCAGAGAAGCACAAACATATTTTAGTTTAAGGTTTGACGTAGAAATGACACTTTAATGGGTCAGTCATATGAAATTTTTTTTTTTTTTTTTTACAGATCGAACTGAAACAAATTCTCATTTACTGTGACCCCTACATGGCTGAGATGGAAAATTGTTGTGAACTCGTTGAGCCAAAGGTAATATTTTTTGTTTGTTTAAATACAGAACTAATACCTGACTGTTATAAAAGAAAAAAGTGTTACAATCTATAGAGATTTTCAGAGATTTTAGTATATTTACATTTTTTATAACATTTCTGAGACAGAACAAAATATACTCATAAATGTACTGTGTCTATAGTAAATGTGTTGGTCTTCTGTAGTAGACTGTAGTGACTTAGTTATATATTGTCACTGTTGTGCAAAACCATGTATGTCTATTTTTCAACATTTTTATGTTTTTGCAAAAATCATCTCTTCTGATCACCCTTCACATCTGTCTGAGTTTTTACAAATGATTATATTGAAAAGTGTCAAGAAGAGATTGCAACTTGTGACCACACAGAGTTTAATCATTCTAAATGAAGGATTTTTTTTTCCATTTACTGAGAAGTTGCATTTTTGGAGATACAAAGGTTCTTCCTGACAGTGACAACTTATGCAGTGTGTGATTTGGCAATTAAAGTGCAACAAAGAATTAGTTGAAAAAGGACAAGTGTCCCCAGATAGAAACTTATTGGAGATCTTTCATCACCGTAAAATCAATAAAAGCTAATGTTATAGTAATTCCACATGGAAGGATGACCTTTAACCCCTTACCATCACATATCATCATAATGATACTGTCATGCCAGTGTAAGGTTACTAAGGTTGGTTCCTAGGTAATTGGCACAAGCCAAATAGGAACTTATTACAGTGTGTAGGCTTGGTGCTATAGTTCGACTCCATGATGGCATAAACCCAGGTTACATCAGGTGAACTTGGTTGCATTGCTGTGTATTCTGGAGATTTTTATTTTCTTGTCCTTCGGCAAAGATATTGAAAGGTTGTTTTAATGATGAAATTTCTGTATTGATCCAGTGTGGAGTCAAGAAGACAGTTAATGGGACATCCCCTCCCCCAGCTACAGCCCAGATTCCCCTGATGCTCTCTGAGCCGGACTCACAGTCAATTGACAGATGTCACTGTCCAGCTGAAAAGGTACGATCAATTCCTTCCAACAAGGGCCTCTAATTGAGTAAGTGTGATGGATATTGAAAGAAAGCCAGCTTTGATCTAACACCACATGTACCTTATTGTTTATGAGAACTAAACAACTAATTAAAAGACAGCTATACAAATAAGCAGTTTTTTGGAAAGTCAATTGAAAATATTGCAGCTTGTATTTTTGAACAAACTCAGAAGTAATTCTCACAAGT